>PITA01032003.1:0-14478 GCA_004023965.1 Spilogale gracilis
TTGTTAAAATATGTGAGTACAAGGATAAACTGTAAATTATTTATCTTTTAATTTTTAAAAAATGGAACTTTTGATTCTTTTAGTGGCTGAGAAAGATCTTACTAGGCTGACTCTACCAAAGATAACAATTTTGATGCCTGGACCTAAAAAGTAATACACCAAAAAGTCACAGTGCATATTTCTGGGTTTGTGGATTCAGGTTATTTTAATTTTACCTTTTGTAATATAAAAATGTTCCTACAAAAAAGAACCCTTATATTTTCATGGAAAAAAATAAAATAGTACCCTTGTGTTTATTTTTAGAAAGAATTAATTTTGGCTGCCACCTGGACTTTTTGATAGGATCCTGGCCACTAAACAGTACTCTAATAATGTAGATCAAGAGCTTCTCTGTCCCACTGATTCAGTCCAACTCAGTTATTTGCAGAAATACTAAATTTTTCTTTCTGCTTATAACTGTTAATTTTAAAGTCTATTTATTTCTGTTCCTGGTCTCATTATTTGAGACCTCCAACTTTTGTCTTAGCTCCGCTGCATCACTGGAAAGAAGGCTGATGTTACTTCCTTGATTCTGAGCTTATATCTATTCATATTTAGTATTTACTCCTCTTTTCTCTTTAAAAGTGAGTTTCTGCATACATAGCATCCTTACATAGCTCTTCAGTTCTTTGTCCTAGCAGAGGAGTCTCTTCCAGTAGAATAGCTCTTTGCTGCCACCTTCTGGTTTTGGGCTGCTAAAGCCAGGCAGCAGGTCAAAGGTGGCTTTCAGTGTGGGCTCTTCCCAGCATCTGAGAATGCGCCCCCTTTTCATTGGCTTCTTTCAAGCTCTTCCAAGTGATATTTTGATATACTTTATTCTCCAAAACCAGAATTAACTAGTTGTTACGAAGACTTTATGTCCCCAAAGCCAAAATTTTTTACTGACTTTTTACAGAGAAAGCTTGCTGATCTCCACTCTAGAGTATGTTATAAGAATAGCCAAGTATAGGGGGCAACCACAGCCTTTATGGATGAAGAAAGTACCCAAAGAAGTAATAAGAATGGAAGAAACTGCCTTTCCCCAAAGCAGAGTAAGGTCTTTACTGGAGAGAGTGTGGCTATGTTTCAGTGAATGACCATAAGCAGCCACTTGTCAGATGCCCGAGAATTTGTTGGAGGTTAAAGGGTGTTTGAATGGAGTTTCTGGATAGAGAACTTGGCGGGAGGGTAAGCACCATTGGTTTTCTACATACCAGCTGGCAGCAATTCTTCAGAAAGAAGGAAATAACTGAAATCAGAACAAGGAAGTGCCTTGATGCAGGCTTATAGCCCCTCCACTGCCCTCTATTGACAAAGCCTAACTTAATTCCAACTGGCAAAAGAAACTTTAAATATACAGCTCCAGCATCTCAAATTAGAGTTAGAAGAGTGGATTTAGAACTAAGAAGCAATAATTAGATAACTGGCATAAATATGTAGCTCACATGCAAAGTTTTCTAGTTCAATTGGTTTCTATATGTAACAGCACCATGCATTTCCTTTATCTCATAATTTTTGAGTCTCCATTCATCTTAGGGTCTACATTAAAAAAAATTCTTTTATTACATTGACATTTATTGAAGAGTCTAGACCTGTTACTCTGCAGAACACCTCTCACTATGGGTTTATTTTTTATTAGTTCATGATTAGATTCAGGAATATTACATAGTTATAATATTGTGTCAGTGAAACAAAACAAACCACATGGTGTAAGTTTGTCTCATTAGTAGTGATAGTAAGTTTGATCATTTGGTTAAAGTCATGACCAAAAGATGTATTCATTTTCCTGTGTAATTAATAAATACTCAGTTGAGCGATGTTTTAAGAATATGCAGTGTCTTTGTTTCAAATATCCAGTGTCTTTGTTTCAAAAAAAAGAATATACTTCAATTTAGCATCTATTGATAATTCTTAGTTGAATCCATTATTGTAATAGTTGCGAAATGGCATTGTTGTGGGCTTTCATTCCCTTTACAATGACCTGGCAGTGAGAACTGAAAAGTCTGGCACAAGCTGGGTTGCAGGTCATGTTCATAAAAGTGGCAATATTCTTTCAGTTCTGATTCTCTGCATTTCCTCTGTTTCCCCAGGTCTCAGGAAAACATCCTTGTGCCCTGGTTTCACTCTCCGTCCTTAACATGCTGTTTCTAAATAAGAATATGTATGATTATGATATTTTAATGGGTTTTGAGTTTCTCATTATATAAAGAGATTTTTTTTAAAAAAACATATTTTTGAGGTTGAAAGAACCTAAAACTTTTACAGTTTAATTACCCTACCTAGGGATCAAAAGCAGTTTGTTTGTTATTTGTTAATGCATTTATTCAACAAATTATTTATTTAGGAGATGTTTTTACAACTATTATATAACTCTGACACTCTCCAGCCTCTCTTCTTGAACATTTTCAGTAATAGCTCAGTTAATATTTTACTAAGATGACCACACTCTGTTATGTTAAGTCTACAGTATTATGTATCCATTTAATCTTGTTGTTAGCAGCTACATGATGCATATTGCATAATTAAAAGGCAGTATCTCCAATTGCGTGGTACCGTCAAGTTTAACTATGGAGAGTTCAAATTTGTCCACATATTTCTTGCCCACTAACTTCGAAGGAATGACTTTTTTTTAAGAAAAAAGAAAAATAATTATTCTAGCCAAATGGAGAACCTGATCACATTTTACAAACTTCAGACTTGAATTGTGTCTATCTTGTTTTCAAAATTGAATGTGTGCCTTCTAAAAAGTAATATTAAGACAAACTGATAATTTTTAAAAAGAGGAATTGAAGACTGATTAGGTTTCCCTTTTTGGTTACTTTGATATTTTAGTTCAAGGTTATAAAGTACAAACTGAACTGAACTGAAATTCTATATTCTTTTTCTTGGGGTTGTATCACTTAGTAACTTTGGTTCAAATAACATCAGTTTTGTTTGGTTCATTGGTTGTTTTTTGTTTTTTTATAATACTCAATTTTAATGACTACTCTTTATTACAATATAAGTAAAATGTATCTTGTGTTAGCAATTGTCTTTAACAATGTTTTCTGATACTCTATAAATAAAACCTCCTTTTTAAAAATTTGATAATTTATAGGGTAGAGAAGATTTCTTGAAAAAACTCATACGAGGTAAAGTGGCTAATGGAATGATGATTCAGGTAATCCTAATTTGGTTTCAATATTTTATTCTTCCTTTAATTTGCATTTTACTTAGCATTTTAAATCTGCTTGTAACGAGGCGTCTTTTCACTAGTTGGTTTGCAAGCCAGCAGTTTTCTCTCCTTAGCTTAGCTGATGACAGTTGCCCTCTGTGTACAACTAACAGTGTCTGATCATGCATAAAGAAACTGACCTCTCATACACATATCTCATTTTGTGGCTTAATGGGAATTTCTGCCAGTCTAGTAAAAGGGCAGTGAGATCTTATTCCTAAGTGTCTCTTTCGTTTGCTTTGTGATGATGTTATGTTTTCTTTACTTTTAATGCCTTTCAATGGAATTCCTTTATTTAACACTGAAAGAAAAATATGCTATGATATTTCTATATAAACATTTTGAAATTAAATTATTAGAGCTCGCAAAATCCATTTTAATTTTTTTAGTATTTATCTATCACCTGCATATCCTTTGGAACCAGGTCTGGGTGTTTTGAACTTTGGCATGTTTCTAGAATGCCTCCCTTTAAGAAATACATAAATATTTAAAATTATAAAAATAAAATCAAGAGGCAAAACAGTCCAAAACAGTGTTATTTTATACACCTCTTTGAGATTATCTGGACCTCTGGTCTTCTTCTAAATAAACACAAATTGTGATTTTTTTTTTCTGTTAGGAAATTTGGCATTTTCAAACATATAAAAGTAGTATTTCTCTGTTTCTATATGCTGAAAATGCCAAATTTTCTGATTGATTTTTTCTATGAATATATATGTTCAATAATTCCATAATCTTCTGGCCCTCTCTGCTTAATATTTTGTCATTAACTTCTTGTTCATTGGTTTGTTTTTTTTTTTATTTTAGATGACAGGAATTACATATATTTCAATATTTGTAGTCAGTGTGCTTCTTAACCTTACTATCTTCCAATACATAGTTAAGAGAGTTTGATTTTTGTTGTCTATATTTAAATTTTCTCTCATTTTTTCTAATAATAATTATGCGCTGTATAAGTATGCTATATTCATACTATTTCTTTTTATGGTGGCTTATTTTTTAAAATTTTTAAATAACAACAAACATTACTGCCTGGCTCAGCATTGAGACTCAATAAACATTTTTTTTTTAAGTTTTTAATAGTTAACACACAGTGAAACATTAGTTTCATGTGTACAATGCAGTAATTCAGCAATTCCATACATCACCCTGTGCTCATTACAAGTGGACTCCTTAGTCCCCAAGTTTAAGCAATTAATAACTGAATGAATTATTTAAAATCTGGCAGAAAAAAATGTATTCCATTCAAGAAGAACAGATACTTGAGAAGCGTGATCTTTTGGAAAACAAAGCAATCTGTGACCTAGCACTGACAGAACTAGAGAAACCTCTGCTTGAACTAGAAGAAGAGGCTATAAGAATCAGAATTATCCATAAAGAACATTCTGATGTAAGCATTTATAATTAATCTAGAATCTAATTTCCAGGAATATTTAAGTCAATAAATCATGTATGTGATTTTACATTATTACTTGGAATATTATGATTTCACATAGAAAGAGAGAAAAGCATGAACAAAATATGTATTTTATGACCACACAACTGGTCTATAGTGGAACTATATAGCAAGACTATGAATGCTATTACCTGGAACCCCATACTCTATATTAGAGTGTACTTAGGAAAAGCAGTTTCAAATAAAGGAGTAGTGATTTATCTGGTATGATTGCCTGTGATGTTAAATTTAATTCAAAGTCTTCACTGCTTGTTAATAAAATGCTAAAGCTATGTTTCCTCAAATATAAAATATAATGCATCTTGACATTTTTATGGCAAATATTTGATGTATGGAGAAGAAGTTAAGACACCTAGGATGAAAAATAAAGCAAATGTCAATAAAATATTTTCAAAACAACAGATTTATGGCAGTAACTGATATTGTTAGCCCTTCCCAAAGAAAAATTTAGTAGAAAAATATGTATGCATCATGTCATTAGTCTTTTGGGAAAGTAGAGGGTGTGGTAAGAGTTATATATTCTTGTCCCTAGATGCAGGGAGGACATACATATATTCATTTGGGCCATTTTGGCAACAGGATTTTTTTTCTTTGTAAATGATGATATAATTTTATATTTTTACTCTTTAATAATTTTCAGTGTTTTTTAAATTTAAAAACTTTATGATTTATAAAATGTTCCCATTATGAAAGTTTATTTTGATCTTCAAAGTTCCCTGTGAAATACCCAAGACAGATTTTATCTGGATCACAGACTTCAGAAAACTTGGGCCTAAATGCATTAAGCAACTTGTACAAGGCCATAAAACATGGCAACAACAAATTCTGAGTATACTACTATACTCAGGGCTCTTAATTGCTTATCCTAGAGCTCATGTAATGAATATATAACCAGGACTAACGCCTAGTGAGATAAATGATTTTAATAATGGCTCCTCCCTACATTAGTGATGGAAATTTATTAATTGCTTCAAAAGCTTCAGTATAATCATCTGGGTATAATGAATTCCTGAAAAGATTAACGACTTTTATTCCCCGTTATTTTATAATAACCATTGTTTTATCTCATAGTTCAGTAATCATTTTTGTTTTTATTATATTTTAAGTTTATAAACTGTAAGAACTATGAATTTACTACAAACTCTTGAAAACAATAAGTTTTTATGTGCTTTTGATAATGATTGCTGACAGTTTGTATTTGCAGTTTTAATTTTGGTTGTTTTAAATATCATGGTGAAAACTTACAATTTCTGTGTGAGTTTCATAGTTTCTGTTACTTAGCTAAAATTGGTCGGGTTTTGGTTTTCTCCAGTAATTCATAATGGAATATTGGGATGTGGATATCATAGTATGTTTTCATAATTCATGTTTGGTGATCCTTTTCCCTTATATGAAAATACATACTATTATTAAAATAACCACTTGGAAACTGTTTGGTCTAAATGGGATAATTGGATTGCACATGTTGCACATCTTAACTTATGAATGTCTTCTAGGTATTAAATGATATAATTCAGAGGAGAAAGTATGTTAAAAGAAATGTGGAAAGAACTAAGGAAAAATTGCGAAGAAGAGGGAAGAAAACCCGTGAGGGGATAGCAGAAATTGAGGTAAGAAATATAATATAAAAAAAATTATGAATTTATAACTTTGACTAATGTCAATGAAAACTATTCAAGGAAATTTATTTTAGGAGGCTGCCTCTTGTTTCTAATTGGTTTTCTAAGTAGTTTCTATACACATACACATACACATACACACACACACACACACACACACACACACACACACTCACACATGCGCGTGAGCACATACCCAGTCTCTGTGTCTTCTTTTCTTCCCTCTATAGTGTTTTTCCCATTATACTAGTACATCCTCCTGTTAACCTATCCTACAAAGTAGAGGTGTAGGGATTTGTATTATATTAAATAGTACCATGTTTCTGCAGATGAGACCAATATACAGACTGAAACATCTGTTAATATCCAACATCTCAGTTTTACCCTGAAGCTGGTATATAGGCAGCATGAACAAGTGGTCATATATCAAAAGAGCTTCAGGGATTTTTTCCAAATTAGAAATATTTACTCCCTGAAAGTCTTGTTTTCTAATATTCTGTCTTTAGAGAATCTCTGGATATGGGGGAGTGGAGATAGTCCATTGTCTTTAACTTGTTATCATCTGGATATTCTTTAAAAGTAGCAAAACTGGATTTGTTGGTAGACAGCATATTGGCTATGAGATAGAGGTGTGATCATATCATTTTTTAAAATTTTGTACTAAGCCACAAAAAATGTAAAAATTATCAAGGAAAATAGCAATAATAATAACAACAGATACTGTTATTTTGCATGTTCTCTGTATCCTAGGCATTATTTAAGTGCTCAGACACGTTAACTCATTTCAACTTCATAATAACTCTGTGAAGATTGTGCTATTATTATACCCATTCTACAGTTGAAGAAACTAATGTCTTATTTGTGAATTAACTTGTTCAATTTCACACAGCTCATTAATGGTGGAGCTGAGATTCACTAAATCCAGCTCTGGCCTTAGAGTTTGTACCATTACATTATTCTGGTCAGATCATACAGGTTACTTTTGTTGAATACAATGAGGCAAAATCAGAACTCAATAACAACAACAACAAAAAGAGCAAAAAGAAAACAGATTACTGAAAATATTTTTAAATTACTTTTTTCATTATTTGCTTCTGTGTTAAGGAATATTTAGAAGCACAAATTATTTATAAATGACTGATGATGAACTATACAGCAAGATTTATGGAATAGGCCAAGGTTTAATACATTAGTGTTTCCAATAAGTTATCTTGCTAAGGAAAACTTAAAGTACCTAGTAGGACAGAAAGAAGATAAAAACAGCCATAGGGAAAATTAGAAGAGAAATATAGTAGTGGAACAAAGAATGTTATTTTGCATAAAATTTTGTTTTAAAATTTAGATGAACTATATAATTTATTTATAAAATACAAATAATGAAAACTGGGTAAAGAGGGAAAATCACAAGAGTAGAATAAAAATTATAGAATAAATGTAATTTGTCTATACCATTAACACCAAGTACAGGGGCACCTGGGTGGCTCAGTCGATTAAGCCTCCGACTCTTGATTTCAGCTCAGGTCATGATCTCAGGGTTGTGAGATTGAGCCCCATATTAGGCTCACCTGAGATTGTATTTCTCTCTCTTCCTCTGCTCCTCTCGCCCAGCTTGCACATATACGTTCTCTCTCTCTCTCTCTCTCTGAAAGAAAAAAGAAAGCCCAGATAATTTGCAGGCCTCCCTACAAAGACAAGATACAAATGATAAGAAAGTACAGAAAACTTCTAAACTCATTCTGTAATAATATAATTCTGAAACTGTAACTGAAAAATACTAGCTTGAAAAAGAAATCTGTAGGTGATCTCACTTATGAACACAGGTGACAAACTCTTAAATATAAGTCAGTGAATTGAGTTTTTACAATGTGATTAAAAAGCATGTATTATGCAAAGTAAGATTCCTTTGCAGAACGTGCAGATGAGTCAACATTAACAAATGTACAGCTGACACTTGAATGATGCAGGGTTTAGGCGGTGCCAGCCTCCACATAGTCGAAAATCCATGTGTAACTAATAGCGTACTGTTGCCTGGAAGCCTTACTGATAACAAATAGTTTATTAACAAATATTTTATATGCTGTAGCTATTATATACTGTATCTTTATCTTTATAAAAACACCCTTACCTTGATAATGTGTTAATAGTGTTTCTACCAGTATTTTCCAGCAAATGTTATACTTAATGGTGAAACATTATGAGTATGCCATTAAAATTAGGAACAAAAACATTCAGACAAGCTCCTACTACTCAGCATACTCCTGTTATTGATGACAAATTACTGTAACATGTCACAAAGATAAAACATAGGAATTGAACACAGCAATGGAAAACCACCCTGTTCTCATGTCCACATCTGAATACTAGTTTTAAAAGATACTAACTAAAATTGCCAAGGGTGGTATGTCTAATAAATATAACCAAATTTCAGTGAAGAATATGGCTGAACAATTTCTTTGTGTGTGTGCTCAGTATTAAAGAAGGTACTAGGAGTTGAAGGGCTAGAGAAGAAGGGCTAATTTTCTTTTATTTGTCCTTCAAATAATTTTATCTTTCCAGTTACTATTAAGCACTTGAGATATATTAAATATTGTTGGAATTTTCTGGAATTGGGGAAGCACAAGGAGAACTTTCTTCACTCAGGTTGTACATCATCTTGTATGGTTGTATGCAGACAAGGACATAGAGAACAGTAATACACTGTGAGCAAAGCCATGACAACAGTATAATGAGGTGGAAGAGTGTCATGGAGAAGGAAACATGACTGAACTGAAGAAGTTGGGGAAGGTTTTTCAGAGGAGGTTATATCTAAAAATGAGAATTATGGGGCGCCTGGGTGGCTCATTCATTAAGTGTCTGCCTTCGGTTCAGGTCATGATCCCAGAGTCCTAGGATCAAGCCCCGCATCAGGCTCCCTCCTCGGCCTGCTTGTGTTCTCTCTCTAGCTGTGTTTCTCTCTGTCAAATAAATAAATAAATAAATAAATAAATAAATCTTTAAATAAATATATATATAAAAATGAGACTTACTAGTGGAGTGAATGAAGGTTAGCTAAATACTTACATTGTCATGATGTGGAGAATAGAGATGATACACAAAAGCCTTAAAAAATTATTGTCACTGGAGAGTCTTCCTCTTCCTCCTTCTCCTCCCTCTCCTTCCTTTCCTCCCCCTCCTTCTCTTCTTCTTCTTACTATTATTATATAATTTTTAAATTGATAAAGAAATGAAGAAAGGGCATTTTAGAAACAGGTGCTATTTGCAAAGCAAGGATATCATAGAATAATGCTAAATGTTTATGGAATTGCAAGTAGTTTGTATGACCAGAGAGTAGGGCACCTGTTATAAGAGTGAAAAAAGATGAAGCTAGTGAGATGGGCAATACACAGATAAAGAAGTGCCTCCTGGGCACCTGGGTGGCTCAGTGGGTTAAAGCCTCTGCCTTTGGCTCAGGTCATGATCTCAGGGTCCTGGGATCGAGGCCCACATCGGGCTCTCTGCTCAACGGGGAACCTGCTTCCTCCTCTCTCTCTCAGCCTGCCTCTCTGCCTACTTGTGATCTCTCTCTCTCTCTCTCTCTCTCTCTCTCTCTCTCTCTCTTTCTTTCTGTCAAATAAATAAACAAAATATTAAAAAAAAGAAGTGCCTCCTGTGCCACACTGTTGAACCCCAAACTGTTGCAATGTCAAACATTGTTAATAGCATTTAGTAGGTACTTTGATGCTGATAGGTGTAGAAGCCATACTATAAACCCTATTTCTGCCTTTTAAGAACTTAAGTTCTAAGACAAATAATTTTTAAGACAAAAATTTATCTTTTACTGTGCATAAGCATTTCAGTCATGGGCCATTACTGGATTTTTACTTTTTTTAACCCCAATTTAAATCTTAGGCATAGATTCTAAACCTATTATGTTTAGATAACTTAAAAAATAAATCTTAAAAAATCTTCAAATCTTAAATTATTAATCTAAAATATTTTTAAAAATCTTAAAAATTAAAAATATAATTTGAAACTGATAATTTGGAACCTGAACATAATCTTTACTACCCCATATTTTTAAATATGTGACTTGAAAGTTTTGGGGATAAGGAAATGATGAAAAAATGTTGTATACTAAAACATTAATTTACTGCAATTCAGTTTTTTAGATTCTTCCAGGTCTGGACATGAAGTATCCTTAGGTTGGAAAACCTCCAAATCACTGAAGCCTATGTCCTGCAGGGCTAAAGAAAAAAATAAGCCAAAGAATGTCAGTTTGTGTAAATGTACTATTTTATGCCTCTATTCTTATTTGTTCTGGTGGCACTTCAGCATTTATCAAAAGACTTCCAATGGCTATGGGGGGGGGGGGGGTTGCTAAATATCTGCCCACAGCAGATATGCAGATTTGTACTCCTGGTTGACACACGGCATCTACCTGCTTCTCTCTAGACTCAGCTCACTATAGTGATGTTTCTGTTATTTTTGATGCCATGGAAGGGGATATGCTGTTGACGTTTACCAAAGCCTCACTGATGGTACCTATTGAAGTGGCAAAATACCATTTTTTTGCTTTTCATTGCTGTCTGCAGGAAACACAGTGTCTCTCTCTTTCCTTTAGTGTAGAGTCTTCTGACACCACCTTCAGCACTCCTGAGTTGGCTGGTATGGTCTAAGTTATTGATACCATTCCTTCTGATGTCTTCTGAGTTTACTGTGAGATTCTTCATTCAAGATTAAGACATGAATTACAGATTCTTACTTAAAATTCAAATTTAGTGATAGCATGCTGTACCCAGAGTTGCCCATCCTCTTTGACGCCTACCTACTTACATTATTCCATACTTGAACCTCTTCACACTTTTTTTGGAGATTGACTTTTTTCCCCAATAATAATATAATATCCTACTGGTCACACTGAAGAATTCTAGTAAACCATTTTTCAACTACATCCTGTTATTAAAAACAAGCAAACCAAAAAAACCCTCATTTATCAGTAGACTAATTCCAGAACTTTCCAAAAAAGAAACAAAGGGAGAGTATGAAAATCCAAAAACAGTACCAAGGGTTGAAAGTCATAGATAAATAGCAGATTTTTATAGGAAAATAAATATAAAAGATTAGCCTTTCTTCTTGAAAACTGTAAGAGCAGAGAAAGAATCAGAGAATGTGTGGGGGGAAAGTGGAAGAAAATAGAAGCAAAGGGAGCAGTTGATATCTGAAATCATTTGGGAGAGTAGCACTAATTAGAAGCAATGCCAAATGTGAGGAAAGCATACAGTAAGTCAGTTATCCAATCAGTAAATCATTTAGTCAATATGAACAACAACAGTCATGAAAGGATCATATAAAAAATAGATGCAAAATCAAATCTTCAGTTTGGAATTGCACAGACCAGGTTGGGGAAAGTGTACTGGTATTAAATATTGACTTATTTTCTTTGAAAGATCAGGATAATGTATATCCTTGCCCACCTTCAATGTACATGTTTGAAAACCAGTAGCCACATTTGTGTGTGTATATATATATGTATATATACATATAATCTTTGTATATAGATAAAGATTTTATTTATTTGAGAGAGATAGATATAGAGAAAGAGAGAGAGAGGGACATCATGCACAGGGAGAGGGTTAGAGGGAGAAGCAGACTTCCCCCACTGAGCCAGGAGCCTGATGTGGGCCTCCATCCCAGGACTCTGAGATCATGACCCAAGTCGAAGGCAAATGCTTAACCAGCTGGGCCACCCAGGTGCCCTGTCCACATGTTTGTATTTTGAAAGGACAAGCCGTTAAGATGTACTTGTATGAGGGTATGTGGAGGGAAGACAGTACAGGGGAGAGAGGGGAAAGTGGAGACAGAGGAAGAGAGATGTGGGGAGAGCATCTATATAGTTCTAAGCCATCTTTTAGACAATCTTATCAGATGTAACTATGGAGAAGAGAAAACATAAACCTAAGTTGTTACTTACAGTTAATAAGTTACTATTTGCTTTTAATTATTTACATGGCTAAATGTAATTGTGTCCTTAAGTTGCAAAGATTTGAAAATTCTAGTATTTAAAATAAAACATCCTTTAATTTATTTTCCAGGAAAAACGCTCAGTAATTTTTAGAGAAATAGAGCACACTAAAAGTAAAACAAGTGTTTATCATGCAAAAATAGATGAACTGAATAAGACCTTAAAAGAAAAAGAGAAAGAAAGTATTATTTTTGCTCAGACACTTAGAAATTTAAAGTAAGTACTTAAATTTTATCAAAATAATAAATGTTCAATGTATTATTTATAAAAGAGATAAGACCAGATTTCTTTAAGGACCATTCTTAAAATGGTCCATTAGTTTCCACCATTATTTGATGTGGAGTACACATGTGCTATTTGATAATTTTGGTTTATAAAACGTAAATTTTGGGTGTGCCTGAGTAGCTCAGTCAATTAAGCATCAGACCGGGCTCAGGTCTTGATCTCAGGTTTGTGAGTTTAACATGCACATTGGGTTCCACCTAGACATGGAGCTAACATAAAAAGCACACAAAGAACAAACAAGCATAAATTGCATTCATTTTTTTTATTATTCCCAAGGGTTTATTTTTGTTTGCATAACTGGGAATGTTTATTCTTTTATAAGTATGAGAACTTATATTAACTATGAAATTAATAATCTTTCCCACTAATTTCAGTATTATAGTAATTAATAATATATAGTTTTTCACCCAACCTTTCTTGGTAAGTTTTGAGGTAATACTTTAGATTAGTATATGGTTTTCACCCAACCTTTTTTGGGTAAGTATTGAGGTAATCCTTTAGAAATAGATAGTCTACAAAACCGTATGTAATTTGTTCATATTTATTGTCTTTATAAACCTCTTATTCGGTTCCTTTAATAATCAGGGGCATACCTAACAGGGGTTAATAAGGTCTTTCACTCAGAAAATGATCACACTCTAAGACCTTTGGTGTTTCCATAAGACCCTCACTTAGAACTTACATACTCTTCCTTGATTCCTCTTGGTTCTTATTTTTTTATTTAGTAATATATTGAGAACAGAGCTTGAGGGACTATTGGAAGAACGTGCATTGGTCACATTTAGAAATTATAGTTTGATTTAAATAAGAAGGTTAATACAGGATTAGCAAAATCATAGCACTTAAGGGATAAAATGTCAGAAAAACAGTTATCCACAGCTTGGTTACCATACTATATAGAGTCAAATCATGCACTCAACAAGGATTTATTTAGCTGTTACTGTAGAGTAAAAACTTACATTCAGAGAGATCATATAGCTTTATCTGAACAACATGAAATCATATTCAGTATATTATATAATAAAACAAGGAAATAGTTTATTTTGAAAGATATTCACATTATTTAACATCTGTAAGAGTATCTTGAGGCTCAGTGGTATAAGTCTAAAATTATATAATACACATTAGACTTACAAAGAATTAGTTTCAGTTTAGTTAATAAAGAGTTTAGTTTAAGATTTAGTTTAAGAATTCCACTTTTTCTTTTTTTTTACTGTTACTTAAATTTTTTTTCCAGTGTTCCAAGATTCATTCCCCATTCCCCACACCCAGTGCTCCACGCAATAGGTGCCCCCAGTACCCACCACCAGGCTCTCCCCTCCCTCCACCAGCTCCCTCCAAGTCCCTCAGTTTGTTTCTGTGTCCAAAGTCTCTGTTGTTTCATTTCTTTCTCTGGATTACCCTACTTCTCATTTACTTTCCTTCTACCACTGTCCTCCAGGTTACCCCTCACGCACCACAAGTAAGTGAAACCTGTGATACTTGACTTTCTCTACTTGGCTTATTTCACTCAGCATAATCTCTTCCAATCCAGTCCATGTTGCTACAAAAGTTGGATATTCATCCTTTCTGATGGAGACATAGTATTCCATTGTATATATGGACCACATCTTCTTTATCCATTCATCTGTTGATGGGCACCTTGGCTCTTTCCACAGTTTGGCGATTGTGGCCATTGCTGCTATGAACATTGGGGCACATATGGCCCTTCTTTTCACTACATCTGTATCTTTGGGGTAAATGCCCAGTAGTGCAATTGCAGGGTCATAGGGTAGCTCTATTTTTAATATTTTAAGGAATCTCCATGCTGTTTTCCAAGGCGGCTGCACCAGTTTACATTCCCACCAACAGTGTAAGAGGGTTCCCCTTTCTCCGCAGCCTCTCC
>PITA01032004.1:0-14453 GCA_004023965.1 Spilogale gracilis
GAATGAGGTGAAACATTTCTTGACACACCTCCCCATCACATGCCAGGCATTTTATATGTATCATTCCACCTAACTGTCACTAACAACTCTATGGCATTGTCTGAATTATCTTATGTCACAGGTGATTAGGTCCCAAGTGTCACACAGGTAGAAGGTGGGGGAGTCCATAGCCAGGACCCAAGAGCCCAAACACACAGACCCTCTCAGGCAGATCAGGCCCCTGGGAGCTACCAATGCTGCATAATTAATGTGGTGGCCCAGATGGGGTCACCCAAACATGAGATCACTGAGCTGATGAGTAAGTGGCGTCATGGGACCTCAGGGCCTGGAATGGGCCCAAAGGTTTAAAATTCTCTACATCAAGCATCTCCTGCTTCCTGTTCTTTACACCAGAAGACCCATGATAATATTAACCATAATGTTTACTAATAATTAAAAAAACTATTTCTAGAGTGCTCCCCATGTCCTGAGCATACTACGAGGCTTAGCAGCACCCCTGGTCTCCATTCACAAGATGCGGGCAGCCTTCCTCACTCCTGCTTATGACCACCAAGTACGTCCTAGACATCGCCAAATGTCTCCTAGGGCACAAAACTGCCCTGGATGGATACACACATAGATATACCCACAAAACTGTCATCACCCCTTAAACATTTTAACATAATTTCTCAATATCATGACATGTCAAGTCAGAGTTCAAACGTATCTGATTGTCTCCTAAATATTCTGACTCTATGTATTTGTTAAATCCTGAATGAGAATAAGACTCATATCTTGAAACTGGTTAAGAGTTCTCACAAGCCTCTTTTCATTACAGGCCTCACTTTCTCCCATCTCTTTCTTTACCCCTTGCAATTTATTTTCCTAAGACATCAGGTCCTATAGGGGTGACTGGGTGGCTCGTTTGGTTAAGCATTCGACTCTTGATTTCAGCTCAGGTCATGATCTCAGGGTCCTGGGATCAGCCTCTTGTTGGGCTCCCCACTCAGCGGAGAGCCTGCTTGTCCCTCTCCCTCTGCTGTTCCCCCTACTTGTGCTCTCTGGCTCACGCTCTGTTAAATAAATAAATAAAATTTGTAAACAAAACAAAAGAAAAAACAATCCATAACTTTCTGACAAGATTTAAGTCCTTAACACATTACAGCAAATATGCAGATCATGGTATCACAGAAGTTGGAAGGACAGAGACTTGATAAATGTCATGAAATGTTAATTTATGGATTCTCCCAATCTCACTGCATGTTTTTTCAGAAGACTAAACCCCAGTGCCAAAAAAGCTTTGATGAAGTACATCCAGATGGAAAACACGCTTGGTCCTTGTACCCTGGGGCCTATCCCAGAAGGTTCTGACTCAGTCAGTCTGGAGTACGATGTAAGCATCTGTGTTTTCTTTAAAAAGCCCCACAGGCTGGGCGCAAGGGTGGCTCAGTGAGTTAAGCACCTGCTTTCAGCTCAGCTCATGATCTTGGAGTCCCTGGAATGAGCTATCAGGCCCCCCTCTCAGCAGGGAGTCGGTTTCTTCTTCTGGTCCCCTTCCCAGTTCCTGTTCTGTCTCTCACTCTCTGCCTCAAGTAAACAAACAAACAAACAAGTATCTTTAAAAAAAAGCCCCTCGTGCTTTGCTGGCTGGTACGTTGGGCTAGGTACGACTGCCTTATTCTCTGCAATTCCAAACCCAAACATCCCCTAAAACATTTAGATGGCTGCAGGCATAGAGGAGGATCAGAAACTGAGGTAGAGTAGAACAGAAAAATTATAAAAACTATCCTATAGAGAGCCAAGAAAAGGTAAGCTCTAGTTATATACTTCTCTGTCCTTTTCTGTGTCTCAATTACTCTACAATTTCCTTTTTTAAGTAAGCAAGTTTGCACAAACTGTTACCAATAAATATTAAATAAATCAATTCATCAACAAATTTTTAATACATCTAATTGTGATATGGTACTGAAAAGCATTTTATTTCCATCTGATCATTTCAATGGCACTTCAGATTCACTTGGCAAATAAGAGTCGATATGAGACAAATTATATCTAATTCAACAGTGTGACACATGTGAACAGCACCTGAGAGCTGGAAAAGAAATGAAGTTGGGTGGAATCCATTTAAATTCACAAATTACTCCACAGATTGCCTCCAAGTCTTCAAAACTTCTGTATGTGTTTATCTATTTCTTCTATCAACCACCACTAACACCTACTATATGACAGACATGGCTCTAAGTGTTTTATTAAAGTATCGTTTCATCTTTACAATCATCTATGAACTGGGATTATTATCATCCCCATTTCTCAGATCAGGACAGTGAGAGTTAGAATGGTTTAGTAACAAGGCTCATAAGTGGCAGAGCTAGCATCAGCTTGGCTCTGGACCCCATGCTTTGAATCACTACGCTTAGTCTCCAAGAACCTACAAAAAGTGCAAGTCTTAACCCAAACCCTGGCTGTCCCCACCCTACAGTCCCTATGTGACCTCAGCATCAAGGACATTCTCTCAATTCCTTTAACAGTTCACACTCCTACCCTGCTCTAACTGAACACCCTCCCACATCCCCTTTTTTCCCTTAGCCTTCTGGTCTCCGCTTAAACATTATCCTGTAAATTACAAACTCTGAGGCACCCTGTATTTCTCAGCACTCCATGCAAAACAGCAATAACGTATTTCAGGGGGAATTATTTGCTTCCTGTCTTTTCCAACCAGGTCGTGAGTACCTCAGAAATCCTGTCAGTCCTATTTATCATGTACCCCCCCCCCCAAAAGGAAGGCCATCCTCTCCCCCACAGACATACACTTTGACTGGCCTGATCTGAGGTGCACAATGGAGATCCTGACAACCTCTAGTGGAATGTAACCTATTCAAGAGGGAGAACTTCTCCCCCATCAACTCTACACTTACTTGCTTCACGTCGGTCCCTCAGCGAGACCTTAGCCCCAAGAAGGCCAACGCCGAATCTGCCTGGATCAGGCAGCACTCCGGGTCACGCGAGGCCCAGGCCTGGCGCACAGCACAGGTGAGAGGATTAGCAGCTCCATAAAGGAAGCCCCGCTCTGTGCTCTTCCCAGGTGCGAAACGAGGGGCGCACGAGTTGATGGCTCCCTTTTGGCGAACGAGTGTGTTCCTGAGACACAGAGCCGCCTCCCACCGAGGCCGCAGCCGCCGGCGACTCTGGTCCCTGACCCCGCGCCCCGCAGGCACCTCTTGCACATAGAAGCATCTTTACAAGGCCGCGCACTCCCTCGTCGTCTGTGTCTGTCGAGGAGGAAGAACAGGAGGTGAAAGAGGGCGTCCTCAGGGCTAGTGTCCATGGGCGTGTAGGTTCCTGATGCTGTGCCCACTGGGGCATTGAAGCGGGAGTCCACAGACGCAGACGGAACCAGCGATGGAGAGTGAAGAGGTGGTCTGGATTAAATTACTCTCAACTGGCGCGGCTCAATGATGCCACCGACGTCAGATTCCCCCAGAAACCTTCCTGCTCATTGGCGCCGCAATCCAGACGCCCAGTGGACAATTTCTCCGCCCCCTTCTCCCGGGTTTAGGGTCTTTGGATAATTCTTTCGTTCCCACCCACACAAGCCGGAAGCTCGGTCAGGGGGCGAATCAAATCAAAATAGACTCAAAAGAGCACCGCAATATTTTCTGGGAATTGTAGTCATGGGTGCGCCCGGAGAAAACCTGGTTTCTTCTTGCATGTCAGAACATTTTAGACTGTCATTCACAAGGGGGAAGAGGTACCAGGATCCTCAGCGTTGGGGAGAAGCGCAAAGAATCCTACCTTAAGAAACATGTGTTAGTGTTACAGTTAGTCGGGGCTCAGTTTAAACCATTGAACAAGTGTTCCTGGAGCTCTGACTCTGCGCCAGAAGTTGTGCTATAAGTAAGGGCTTTACGCTCATAATGGAGGAAAGAAATGTGCGGAAAACTGGTACAATGCAAAATTGTGCAGTAGTGAAAGCCAACTAGAGCTGCCAGTTACAAGCATCAATGGCTGACTTGAAGAATCATACTGTTGAGTGAAAGAGGGGAATAGAACATCTTTATAACGTTCAATCCAAGCAAAACGAATGTTTAGAGAAACACATATAAATGATAAAATACTGTACATAAGAAGGAAAGAGAGGAACGGGAAGCAAGAATCGCCACGTTTGTGACCTTTAGGGACGGGGAGGGTCGAATCCTGGTCGGAAGGATGTCAGAGGCCCCTCAATTTCTCAAGTTCAGGCATTCACCTGTTTCATTATTATGCATATTTAGGATGTTCTTTACATATATTTTGTCTGGCATTTATTAGAAAACATTTTCTAGAAAAATAAAGAAGCAAGCTTGTATGTTCCATATAGATGCCCGAATGATGGAGATCCACCTGATGAATGACAGTGATAAAACGTTCTGAACAGTAATAAGACAACTGTGCACTCAACCCCGTCAGCTACACTGCAATTCCGGAAAAGGATTTCTTACCCGCTCCCGCAGCGAGTTTCTGCGTTTGGTAGGCGTGGCTAGGAGCTATCCTATGATCCCCTCCGCTGGTCTAGGGGGCGAAGAAATTCTCCAATCAGCGTCCGGGAGGGCTTACCAATGAGTGGAAAGGTTGTTCGGGCGCTCACGGAAGCAATCTCCTTAAACCGCCTCAGGAGCACCTCTCTTGCCTGTTTCTTAGAGGCTGGCGGTTCGTCTGTGGCACCCACTTCCATCTCCCCGCCGGGCTCAGCACACCGGAACCTCCACGCCAGTGGCCTGAGGACGCCCTCCTTCACTTCCTGCTCTTCCTTCTGGACAGACGACGAGGGAATGCGCGGCCCTTGTGAGGAGACTTCTTTGTGCAGAGGTGCCTGCGGGGCGGGGGGTCAGGGGCCGGCGTCGCCGGGGGACTGGGTCCCCGGTGGGAACAGGTCTGTGGCTCAGGAACACGCTTGTTCGCCAGAAGGGAGCCGTCAACTGGTGCGCCCCTCGTTTCGCACCTGGGAAGAGCGCAGAGCGGGGCTTCCTTTATGGAGCTGCTAATCCTCTCACCTTTGCTGTGCGCCAGGCCTGGGCATCGCGTGACCGGGAGTGCCGGGAGCGAAGCCCCAGCAACCACTAAACGACAGGGTTCCCGAAGGTGGGCACAATGTTGGCAGTACGAAATGAGAGAACCTCGAAGATTCTTTTTCGATCACCTGCCAGGCATCTCTGCCTTGCTGGCTCCCAGTATCTTTATTTATAGGCAACAAGTTAAAGATTCTCATGAAGGAAAATTTTTTTACAGAGAGTGATTTTTTGATTACACAGTGTCTTTGTTAGAAAAACATAGTGCTTTGATCACTGAAACATGCTGTTAGAGGTGCACCTATCTACAATTCAGAGTTAACTCCTTAAACCAAACCAAGGACGTGTTATTCAGTAAGGTTTTTTACAGTTTCTTACATTTGGGGCCTAGACAATAAAGGATAGACTAATGATACGGTGTTTTTTAAGCAGGTCATACAAACAAGAAGGCAATTGAAAGTCTTAGATGAGTTGTGTACAAAGTTTTAGCTACATTATTAATACAATGATCAAAAGTTTGGCATCAAGGAGAAAGTTAACTTATTTTGCAAAGGTAAAAGCACTTGCTCAAACTTGTTTTCTATGACTGGGTACAGAATTCTTTATTTATGGACCCTTTGTGTGCGTGGCAATGTCCTTGTTAGTACAGTTTTATTTCTTATATTAAGATCTTTATTTAACCATTCAGGAGCCTTGACAATCTCCTCCACAGAGCTGCGGGATATCTAAGATTAAGCTATTTTTAACGTTGGTAAGTAGAAACAAAAGCATTTTGCTATATACCAGAGATGGTTTTTAAATGTCAAGTATTCTGTACAAAGAATGGCAAACAAGCAGGGTGGAGAAACTACTGCCCCATGCAACCTCCTCACACTATTTGGGAGGGTCGGTGTTCTGTGCCTTGCAGAGGGAAATCACCTAATTGACCATGCAGGTGTCTCGGGGCTGGCAGTGGGGCCTGATCCAGGCAGACCTGGCATTGGTCTTCTTGGCGCTAAGGTCTCCCTGGGAGACTGACGTGGGGGAGAAGTTCAGGTTCTCCCTCTTAAACAGGTTACATTCCGCTGGGGGTTGTCGGGATCCATATTGTGCAGCAGAGGTCAGGCCAGTCAAGGCCGTGGGGGGGGGGGGGGGGGGGAATGGGGGTCAGAGGGAATGCCAGCCCGGGGCCGCAGACTGGTGTGCAGAGCCAGTACTTTCCGGAGCTCTTGCATGTAGGCCACCGGACTCTCCATTTTTAGGAGTGCGGTAAGGACAGCGTCGTGAGCAGAGATAAGTGTCACATATGGAAAAGCACAAGGCTGGAGTGTAGTGCATTCATTCGTTCATTCAATAGAAATTGTTGAGAGTGCCCTTTGCGGTGGGCCCTTCCGTTTGAGTGGGTGGTGGTTATTCGATGATTGGGAACACATGAGAAATAGGACTGACAGGATGTCTGAGGTACTGACCACCTAGTTGGAAAAGACAGGAGCAAATAATTCCCCATGAAATACATCATTACCATTTTGCATTGAGTGCTGAGAAATACAGGGTGCGTTAGAGTTTGTGACTTAAGCAATAATGTTTAAGCTGAGACCAGAAGGTTAAGACAAATGTTAGATGTGGAAGGGTATTCGATTAGAACAGGGAAGGAATGTGAACTGTAAAAGGAATTGAATGTTCTTGAAGCTGGGACTGTAGGGTGAGTAAAACCAAGATTTACTGTTAAGACTTGCACTTTCTGTACGTTCTTGGAGGCTAAGAATAGCGATTTATAACATGGAGTCCAGAGCCAAACTGATCCATAAGTAGCTCTGCTTATGAGCCGTGTTAGTAAAGCACTGTTCATCTCAGTTGCCTGATCTGAGAAATGGAGATGATAAAAATACCACTTTATTGTAAAGATGAAATGTATTGTAAAGATGAAATGATACTTAACATTAATAAAACACTTAGAGCCATGTTTGACATGTAGTAGGTATTAGTGCTGTTTGATTCAATAAAAATATGTATTGATAAATACATAAGTATTGAAGACTTGGAGGTAGTCTGTGGTGACATTTGTGAACTTAAATGGCTTCCACCCAACTTCATTTCCTCTCCAGTTTTTAGGTGCTGTTCACCATATGTGTAGCACTATTGAATTAGAAATATTTTTTCTCATATTGACTGCTATTTGCTAAGAGAGTCTGATGTGTCATTGAAATGATCAGAGAGAGAGAAAATACTTTTCAGTAGCATATTACGATTATGTTTATTGAAAAGTTGTTGCTAATATTTATTTAGTATTTGTTGGTAACAGATTGTGCAAACTTGCTGACTTAAAAAAAAGTATATTAACTAACTGCACAGTAACTCAGATACTTCAAAAGGAGAGAGCAGTAGTATAACTTGCCTAGAGCTTGCCTTTTCTTGACTGTGGGGTAGTTTTTAGAATTTCTCTGTTCTTCTCTGCCTCAGTTTTCAATGCCCCCCTGTGTCTCCTGACAAAAAACATTATAGGGAAAATCTGGGTTTGGAATTGCAGAAATTCTTAAGGCACTCATACCCAGTCCAAAAGGCACATCAGCAGAGCCTGTGGGGCTTTTTAAAGAAAAAGGAGGAAGACTCTGAGATCCTCCTCTAGACTCACTGAGTCAGAATCTTCTGGGATAGGTGCTGGGCTGTAAAGACCAGGTGTATTTGCCACCTGGATGCATTTCATGAAAAGCTTTTTTTGTGCTGCACTTTCCTTCATTGGAACAACATGCAAGAAAGTTGGGAGAATCTGTAAGTTCATGATTGAAACCATTTTGCAGGGCTCTGTCCTTTAAGTTCTGTGATTTTGTGATCTGTATATTCATTATGGTTTGTTAAATCTTTAAACCTTGTCAGAAAGTCATGTTATTAATAACATAGGGATTCCTTGCATGAATCATGGGCAAGTCCCTTTGTGCCTCAGTCCTCTCCTTGGAACAGCGATAAGAATGGTAATCCGGGTGGCGCCTGGTTGGCTCAGTTGGTTAAGCCCCTGCCTTCGGCTCAGGTCATGATCCCGGAGACCCGGGATCAAGCCCCACATCGGGCTCCCTGCTCGGCGGGAAGCCTGCTTCTCCCTCTCACTCTCCCAGCTTGTGTTCCCTCTCTAGCTGTGTTTCTCTCTGTCAAATAAATAAAAAAAAAATCTTAAAAAAAAAATGGTAATCTGCCATTGAAATGTATGGATTAAATGAGAAATAGATGCAAAGCAGTTAGCACAAAATCTGGCATAGAGTGAAGCCTTCCACAAATTATTACTACTACTTCTGGATTCCCTCCATTCTTTTTTTTATTATAGATATTATTCATTTATTTTAGAGAGGGAGTGCAGGACTCTATGGCTGGGGGGTGGGGGGGAAGAGTGGGCAGGGAGAAGAGGAGGGAAAAGGAAAGAGAAAGAATCTCAAGGAGGAATCCACAGTGAGTGCGGAGCCTCAGGACACTGAGATCATGACCTGAGCTGAAATGAAGAGTCGGACACTCAACTCTTCAACATGGGTTCCCCATGCACCCCTTAATTTCTCTCTATCTGAATATTATTTGGTTGAAGTTACTGACTGGCCTAGCTGTGGATCAGACTGACACCTGCCTCCCTAGGTGAAAGCCATGTTAAGAAAGCCAGTTAGGCTCCTAGGAGTTGTAGGATGCTGCTGTTTCAGTACTTTCCCTCCTTCAGTACAGAGCCCTCGTGGGGCTAGCCAAGCAAGGAATTTCCTGATAAGACCATGGGGAGGACTACATATGGAGTGTTCTTCCCAGTGCATGAAACACAGCTGGTGGTCAAGACAGGTAGTTATTGTCAGCACCATGCCATCATCAGTGTCATCACCTTCATCATGAACTGGTACTCTCCCTCCTACCATCCTACGTTAGAACTCTTCAATTGGACACATCTGGCTTATATGTCATTATATTCTAATAATTTCATTTGTTTCAGTAGGAATCTTTCTTTTTTTTTTTTTTAATTTTATTTATTTATTTGACAGAGAGAAACACAGCCAGAGAGGGAACACAAGCAGGGGGAGTGAGAGAGGGAGAAGCAGGCCTCCCGCCGAGCAGGGAGCCCGATGTGGGGCTTGATCCCGGGTCTCCGGGATCATGACCTGAGCCAAAGGCAGTCGCTTAACCAACTGAGCCACCCAGGCAACCCCAGTAGGAATCTTTCAAGCACTTACCATGATCACTAACTCTCATGACTCGCCATTTCCTCTCTCCTTATCTTCCTCATCCTGCTATTCCCTTAAGGCAGTTCCCTCTGTTTTTTCCTCTGACACCCACCGCCAACCCCTTCCCATTTCTTGGGAAGTTAGGAATCCATGATGACCAGCCTCCTGTCTTCCCTCAATCTCTCCTTAGACAGTTCCTCCCTCTCTTTCATTCGACCCAGTCCCTTCTGGAGGCAACAGCATTCTTAAAACCCTGTGAGATGCTGCCTTTGTTCTCGTACCCTGCATTATTCAGGATGGGGGTGTTCAGGATTGGTGCCCTCCCTCTTCTTTGCCTCCATGCCATTTCTTTGTGATGCATGGTCCACAGGTGGAGCACAGTGGCCTCCTTCTCATTAGTATTTTCTCCTTATCCCCCGCAGTTATTCCTCTAATTCGTTGAAGACTTAGGTGCCAGGCCCACAGCCTTCCTTTCTGTCTCGATTCTTACCATTAGCCTGGGTGGCCTCAGTGTGTGCATGGAGGACCCAGCCTCCATACAGGGCACTCATTTTCTCAAACTCATTTTCTTGAATGCCTCCCCACAGTGATCAACTCTGTCACCATTCCCACTGGAGTGCCCTGGTCTCCACCCTGATGCTGCACCACCACACAGATGAGCAATACAGCTCCTTTCAACCCCGATCTCTTCTTTGCAGCATGTTCCATCCATTATTTCTGCTCTGCTGTCGGCATGCTTTTCCCAAGAGGACCTCCTTAGATTTCTCTGTTCTTTAGATGCTCCTTCGAGGCTTTCATCTCTCAGCTGAGCTTAGAGTTCACATAATTCAGCGGTTCTCCTGGAAGTGCTTCTATCATCCTTGTCCTTCATCCAAATAAACCCCAAACCGTGAGTGAACCAAATCATCCATGTTCACCTTGAATCCTGATGGTGGGAAGCATACACCAGGGCAGCTCAGAACGACTATGAGTTCTTGCCAACCGGGCTCACCTGTGCCCTCTTGGAGCTCCTCCCCCATTCTGTGGTTCTCTGGGCAGCTCCCAATACCACTCTCCAGAATTCTTGCAGCAGCAGTTTCCCACTCTCCTCAACCCTCTGATTCACGCTACCCTCCTCCGTCATTCTCCGCATAATATGGGTGACGAGTGGGTACTGCTTCACAGAGAAAATGGGAACCTTAAGACCGGAACTCCATGAATGTGCATCCAAGAAAGGGAACTGTCCTTTCCTCCTGTGACAGTAGTCATCGTCCTCCACAGAGGCAACTGGGAACATAGCTGTCTGTAAGCACAGTGGGTTTGTTACTCATTGTGGGGGAGAACCCACATCGTGAGCACTGTGGGGCTGATCAATGACAAAGGGGGAGTTAGAATGAAATTACACGATTTGGGCTTTGGGTGGATATTTTTGGGAGTGTTAAAGGAAGCAGGGGTGTGTTCTGGACCGGGTGCTGACAGGAGGCAAGTCAGTTCTGGGATTAGGTGGCTAAATCAGACTTTTCTAGAAGGAGGTGTGAGTAGCATGACAAATGGTGTCATCGAGAAGAAAGGCACTCGCTCGTATGAGCTGGGAAAGAGGATGATTGGAAAGTTATGGCGGGCACAATAATCTGATTTTGTCTGTTGGGACAAAGAGGAAGTGTGCCTGTTTTGTCTCCCTTCATCACCATGGCCATGTCACCTCATGCTGCCGTTCTGCCAGGTCATTTGTGTCCAACGGGAGGACCACATGGCTTCTCTGTGAGCGCCAGGCCTGCTTCTACCAGTCATGCAGCCTGGCTCATGGTGCCAGGCCGCCTCCTCGATGTCAGCACTGCTCTTCCTTGTTCCCAGTGAAGGAGGGAATTCTTCAAAAGACAAATTGGTGTTGGCCAGGCAGGAGAAATTAGCCTGGACATTGAAGCCCAGGGCTATGTCAGCAGCACCTGACATTATGCTGGGGAGCGGGTAGCAAGAGAGAATTCTGGAGAGGTTGTCAGAGAATGAGATGTGGGAGGAACTGAGGGGTTTCAAATAGGGGAGCTAATGTGCTCTGGGTATCAGGATGATCACCAGCAGCCCCATAACATTCCTTGGTAACAAAGGGCAAGTCTTTTCCCCCTTTCCTTCCCTATGGCCACACCCCGGCTCAGGTCCCTTCTCCTACCTGCTCTGTTGCAACATGTCCTTCTCATTCTGCCTGCTTGTCATCCAGCTCCCTCTCCCATCCACGTGCTCCTGCTGTGACCAGGGTGATCTTTTTGGAATCATCTCCTCCTGTTACTGTGTTACTAGTAAACTTTTGATTCCCTCTCAACTATAAGGTGAGAATCTGCACTGTGTGTTATGACTCACTTTTCTTTTCTTTTTTTTAAGATTTTATTTATTTATTTGATGGAGAGAAACACAGCTAGAGAGGGAACACAAGCAGGGGGAGTGAGAGAGGAAGAAATAGGCTTTCTGCAGAGTAGGGAGCCCAATGCAGGGCTCGATCCTGGGACTCAAGGATTATGACCTGAGCCGAAGGCAGATGCTTAACAATTGAGCCACCCAGGTGCCCCTCACTTTCCTTTTAGTGATCATCTCATGGTACGCTGGGTCTCCTGCTGCCAACTACTAATCTGCATTTGGATGTCTCACAGTTATCTTCGATCCAGTCTTTCCAAAACTGCTCAAGATCGCCTGCCTGTATTTCCCTTTTTGCCACCCCCAGCTCCTGAACTCCATGAATGAGACGACTGTGTCTTTCAGCTCCATGAGCAAAAGGGAAGAGTCAACTTAGAACTCTACTTTTACTTCCTTTCCCCCTTCTGTGATCATTCACCCAGACCTATGATTTTTATCTGCTAAATATTTCTGGAATCTATCTCCTATTCTCCACCTGTGCTTCTGCCCTCACAGTCTGAGCTATGGTCATTTGTGTTCTGAGCCATGGTGCTAGTGTCCTCAGTGAGCTCTTGGTGCTCCTATCTCCCCCAAATCCCTATCTCGCCCAGAAGCCAGAGGTTTGTGGAAGTCCCATTCATTCATGCCACTGTCTAGTTTCCTGGCTTCTTGTTGCCGTTGGAGATGGACCCAAACGTTCCTTCTCTGTCTGCATGGCTGCTCCGTTGTCCTTCTCCAGTCTTGCTTCCCGCTCACCTTCCCTGCCCTACAGGATCTGGTCAGTCCTTCCAGTGTGGCCTGTGCTTGCTGACCATGGGGCAAGTCGGCTGCTCCCTCTGCCCGAGATGCTTTCTCCCCCACCCCCTTCGCCTCATGAGCTCTCATTTCCCCTCAGATGAATGCAGTTACTCCATATTCTATATTGGAGGCCTACTCAGTTGCCAGAGGTCGGTTCTCGTGTGATTCCAGATGTGACCCAAACAGACCACGGTGGAGCAGTTAGCGAGCCTTTCCTCCAGTGAGAGAAGCAGCCAGGAAACAGGCGTGTCTCGGGGTCCTGGGTGCTGTAGGAGGCCTGGAAGGGGCTGTCCTCTCAGCTGGGATGGCCAGGGAAGGCCCCTGTGGACAGAGGTGGGGAAAGCCTTGCAGGACATGAGGGAGAAAGGGGAGAGTGGCAGATGCGGTGTAAGGAACCTGAGGTGGTGGCCACTGGAGGGGGGAGGTATTTTTAAATAAAGAATGAGGTCACCTGACTTGGGTTTTGGAATCTCTTCAGCTTCTCTGTTGAGAAGAGTGAGGGTGGAAGCAGGCAGATCAGTTAGGAGGCTACTAGAATATTCCAAGACAAGAGATGCTGCCGGCTTGGATCAGGGTGGTAGGAGTGGAAGTGCTGAGAATCGACCCAAGTCTGGGTGCATGTTGAAGGAAGATCTGATGGGATGTGCTGACAGATTGGGTGTGGGTGAGCCCGATGAGTCAAAGAAGGTGCCCAGCCTTGTGGCTTAGGTCAGATGCGGTGCTCTCTGGAGGCCCCTGACACCTGCACACTAGGACCAGCCCATTATCTGTTCTCTTAATCATTGAAGTACCCTTGATCTATACAACGTTATGTCAGTTTCAGGTGTGCAACATACTGATTGGACAAGTCTGTCCATTACTCAGCATTCACCACGATTACGTATAGTCACTGTCACAGTACAGTGTTATTTTGATATTAATGATGATATTCCTGAGGTACTTTTCATTTTCCTGAGTTATTTATATAAGTAGACATAGGTACCTCTTAATCCCCATCACCAGTTTCGCTCCCTCCCCTTTTCCTCTGGCAGTCGCCAATTTGCTTTCTGTGTTGAAGAGTCTATTTGGTTTTGTTTGTTTGGAGAACAGATTTTTCATTGCCTTTACACCCTGAACACACACTTCAACAACAGCTTCACAAAGCAATCTTTAACTCTTACAGTATGTAGTGCTTACTGATATTTTCTGTTTTACTCTTGTCTGCATTTTCTAAGCTGGGGATTTACAGATCACTCCACTGATTTTATGACTTGGATGGGTCACAGTTCATTGTTTGAAAAGCCCTGATTAGACGACGGAGTCTGTTCACCCTTGTAAAACTCTGTGGGTCTGTTTTCCTTGATAATCTGGCCGTGTAGGTGATTATGTCCCTTAGTGCGTACTTAGTGTGTTTCTGTGTTGAGTTGCTGCGTGAGTAACTGAAGGTATGTGCTTCCGTATTGGTATCTGCTGATGTGGGCACATGGCCGTCTGTGGATGACTAGTGAGGTCATGTACAGCATTAGCACAGACCATAGTTGGGGTAGCAGTAAGCCTTGTCAGTGGATATGAAGAGAAAATATATCCTCCTGCTTCTGAGAACTCAGGACCTAGCTGGGTGAAAACATATCCCCCCACCTCCACATACACACAGAGAAACCGCCCACCCCGTTCAGCTTACTGATGAAGCACGTAGAAATGAGGCAATATGCTCAGGATATCACTTAGGATGTTTCAGGCTGTGAGTAACGGAAGACCAACTGCATTTCATTTATTTATTAATTTTTAAAAAATTTTATTTATTTGAGAGAGAGAGACAGTATTGGGGAGAAGGGCAGAGGGAGAGAGAATCCTGAAGCAAACTCCCCACTGAGGATGGAGTCCGATGCCAGACTGGATGCCAGGATCCTGAGATCATGAACTGAGTCAAAACCCAGAGCTGGCTGCTCAACTGACTGAGCCACCCAGGAGCCCCTCCATTTCATTTAAACGGCAAAGACATTGATTAGTTCACAAGCTATCCATTGAGAGGCAAGGGCCGAAATGGCTTCACATGGCCTTAGGGATCCAGGCTCCTTCTGCTGCTTCTCCTTGTCCTAACTGGTACCCGCAGGTTGCCAGAAGA
>PITA01032005.1:0-14445 GCA_004023965.1 Spilogale gracilis
AGGCCCAGATGGTTACAAAGTTTTCACTTATATAAACTTACAGGGGGACTTGGTTGCAGAATGAAGGGTGAGGGACACGGGGAAGTTCTTCATCTTACAACACTGTCTGGCACTCAGATGTTTATCAGCTCTGGTCCCTGCCCTCTGCAACACCCCCTGAGGCAATAAACACCCATTGGTAGCTCCCCATTGAATTCCTTGAATACACACTCAGCTAATAGAAACCTGAAAGCTTTTCATGACAAACTACTAGAAAATGAATATTCTCCACTTACATAGCTGATGTCACATGGTATATAAAGTAAATTTTTTAAGGGTAAACCTATGATCTCCCAAGTTCCACTGGTGGTAATTGCTCTCAGTAAAAATAAAAAGGAGGTTTTGGGAGAGGACACAGGATTTATTGAGGCCTTTTTGGTATAGTTTGCTGGCTTTTCAATTCCATGATTTCCTCGTACCTCTTGATTTTTTAATTACTCTCCACTCCAAATCTAAGCCCAATATAATTCTGCCTACTCACAGTATGCTGTATTTCAAAGGATAACATTTTCAGCTAAGAAACATTTAACCAATTTTGATGATCTAACTGGGATAATTGGTCTCCTAAGTTTTCTTATCTGTCAAGAATAGTATGCCTAAAGATATTTCTTTCTTTCTTTCTTTTTTTCCAGGCATGTTCTCCCACATACTTAAATGATTTTAAAGCTCTCTGATCCAAATCTTCAATAAAAATCTTTGAAAAGGCAAGATTGTGAAATCTTAACCCAGTTTGCTTTACCTTGTAACACAGACATTCATATTAATTAAGCTGCGACTGAAGATGTAACACAGACACTCATATTAATTAAGCTGTGCCTGAAGTCTAATTAGGAATCTTGGACGCAACATTCTGAAAGAGTCCCAAATATTTTCTGACTGATCCAGTTCCCATGGAAACTAAACTTGGGAAGTAGTAAAAGACAGAAGAAGTTACAAAATGGTACCACAGAAATTAACTAAAAGAGTTATTCTTCATTTCAAAATAAAGGGAAAAAAAATCCTTATATCCCTATCAGATAGCATCTAGAAATTTAAAAGGTAATACATATTAAAAAATTGAGGAAGTGTGTGCGATACATGAAAATATTTATTTTTGCTTATGACAGTATTCAAGTTTTTCTTTTGATATTAATTTCTAGGAAAAAAGCCAGAAAATTATGGGGACTTTTTCCACTTCCCTTTTAAATGATCTATGATGTTTCAGTGTGACTAAATCTGATAATAAATCCCTCAAGAATATTGGATGAGCTTATGTTTGGATATTTTTCCCATTTTAGTTAAACAATATTTTCAGGTAATGAAATACTTATTTGGACTTATGGCTTACCCTTCAGGTTGATATTGCTTTGAATTCAATTTGAGTTGTGAACAGCAGGCATTTGTATATGTTAAGAGGCAAATCACACTACAAATACACTAAATGTCAGAAAACATTTTAATAACATATTAAGATTTTAAGCCATTACACTCTAAATGGAATACTCAAATTCTTTTCTTTTTCTTTTTTTTTTTTTAAGATTTTATTTATTTGACAGAGAGAAACACAGCTAGAGAGGAAACACAAGCAGGGGGAGTGAGAGAGGGAGAAGCAGGCTTCCCACCGAGCAGGGCACCCGATGTGGGGCTCGATCCCAGGTCTCCGGGATCATGACCTGAGCCGAGGGCTAAGCCACTTAACCAACTGAGCCACCCAGGTGCCACCTATTTTCTTATTATGACAGAAAAAATTAGTCATACTTCAATGCCCCTGCAGGAACTGTATGCTGATTCTAAGTCCATACATGATAAGACAGAGGCTCCCCCTCTTCTCCTTGTGCCTTTATAGTGCTCAAGTGAACACCAGAGAAGAGCACCTTCCATTTCCCCTACAAGTCTCCTCAGCCTTCTACCTTTCCTTACACTTTTCAGTAGCCTCCTCTCCCATATAGCGGGAAAAAATGGGATCTGGAGTCAACAGTTCTAACTTCTTTAAGACCTGCCTCTGTGTCTCCCTAAAAATATTCCGAGCCTCTGCTTCTCATTTATGAAACCTTGATAAAAATAGTTCCAGGTACCTCACAGGAACGTTAACAGGAGAATTAAGTAATATTATTCCTGTGAAGTGTTTTGTGAATGTAAAGTTCCATTCAAATGCTAATTCTGTCTTCTTTTTAACCCTTCAGGCTAGCTAGAGCATCACTCTGATCTCCCTTGGTTCTTCTGGCCTCCAGATAACAACTGACTTGACAAAATTCCTCCCTGCTCTGTGTATTATTTCCCTGGCAGTTTTTCTTCATTTTCTCTGCTCTTTTATATTCTTTACTGAGCACATTCTTCAGATTTCAGTCCTTTGCCCCTACTAATCAACCTCTATACTCTCCCCAAGAATGTCTTCTCTTAGAGTAAATCTCCCTATTTTTGTTTACCACTGAAGTACAGGGGATAGGTACAAGAGGTTTTATCCTTTTATCCTCTTTTCAAATGCTCTATAGACATTTTTAGTTGGATATTTGGGATATCTTGATTCCTTCTCAATGCAAACACTATGATTTCTCTGGTTCTTCAAATTTACAAACTTGAAATTACTGTTTTGATGTCTTTGATGTCCCCCCATATTTAATCAACCACTAAATCTTACCAATTTCTATCTTCAATGTCTTTTGGGTTTAACTGTTCCTAAACAATTTTGGCAGCTGTTACCTTAATCCTTCACCCTTTTACATAATACTCGGGCTACAGGCACCCTTTCCTTCTAAGTCTATTCTATATGGAAGGCTCAAAATTAGTGTTTACCCTAAATACCATCTTTTGGTATACTGCTTCACTCTTTAAAACTTCTAGCAACTTCCTGATGGCTACTGCATCAAATAGAGACTATACATAATATACAATCAACTCCATGAATACCCAGCCATTTCTTGCTTCTTTTCAAAACAAGCTCTGTGTTCTAACCAATAAGAACTCTGGAAGAGGCAGTCTAGAATGAAAACAAGTTCTCAAAACCATACAAAATAATTTTAGCATCTAAGTATGGTACATTTTTTCCATTTGAAAACAAAACATTAAATTATGAAGAACTCTAATCATCATTAAATCAAACCCTCCTCATTTTACAAGTGAAGAAAATAAGATCCAAATACAATAGTTTTCTAAAGTCTTATCAAAAACTAAGAGGAGATCTGACATAATCTTAGTTCTTTGCATCCCATTTTATTTATGCCATACTTTTTTTCTTCCTTGTAAACAAGTGACAGGTATGGTTGGAAGCATAAGGAGGTCCTCTGACCCTCCCATAGAGATGTTCCACCTGGACATTTAACTTATGAATCCAATAACATACCCCTGCCAAATAGACTGAGAATTCTAATTTATAAAATTAATCAAAGTGAACATGATTCTGCCCACCATTCCAATCAGTAGGAACATGCCCCCGAGTTACTCCATCATGGAAAATGTAACTGATATTCTTTCAGGTAAAAGATAAGAATCCACCGTCCTCAGGGCGGGAGGGGGGGTGGATATATTTATATATATATATATATATATATATATATATATATATATATATATATATTCAACCCAACCATTGGTGAGATAACTTTGCTCTCCAAAAGAGCTATTTCTGTATCTGATTTCCAAAATTATGTGTCCTTTTATTTTTCTAATAATAAGAAATCAATTTCCTCAAATGATCCAGCCCATGTAATGAAAAAGTCTTGTCTTGAATGATCTCATCCTCACTCAACAGATTTCGGTATCTCATCCCCAAAGATAAATAGTTGAATGTGTGGAATGGTGTAAGCAAGAGGAACATGGCTTTCCTGTTCACACAGTTAGGACTCTAAATATAAATTCTATGTGGAGAATATGATGCAGTCTCGCTTCCACTCTAAGAGGTAATAGAATGGGAGGTGAAGTGAACTCTTGCCTCTATTAATGGCTACATTCTCTTGCTCATGAATTCATGGTGTATTTGGGGAACGGGTTATGCTGCATAGAAATCATTTCTGACATAAAGGGCTACACTGAGCGTGTGCATAAGCTGCTGGCACAGTTCTGGGCAGCTTCTAACTGACTCTAATTCTGTCATTCTTCTCCCACAACCAGTCTTCTCCAGAGAATCCGTAGAGCTTTGGGGTCTTCAAGGTTAAAGGAACTATGGGAAATGAAATCATATAAAGAACTCATTTGGAACTTGATATCAAGTTTTAATGACATGGATTTGAGCATTAAATGAATAGTTTCGGAAGTGCGAGCCATTTTGAAATGTGCTAGAATTGGTATGTGAAACACCGGAGATACCCTTACCATACAAAAAAAAGGTAAAGTGGTCTCTTCTGTTTTCTGGAAGAGCCAGACAGTGGACCAAGGAGGCTTGATTGGACTGGCCTCCATTAAATAAATGCAAGAGAAAAACCTTACATTCTTAGGAATGTAATCAATTCTCCTTTTTACATTCACCTTTTCCTCTCATCAGTCTATGACTCTCCACATGCATTCATCTAATGGGTACTTTTCGATTCCAGGGAATAAAATATTAAAGTCCCTTTCACAGGAAATGTACTGAAAGGCCCACACTACATTATGAAGAAAAACATCACTGTTTGATGCAGATTTACTAACGGACTTTGCTGCATAGAACGGAGCATCACTGTTTGATGCAGATTTACTAACGGACTTTGCTGTATAAGGAGTTTGGTTAATGACAGGGTTGTTGGTTTGTTTTCAGACATTTTATTTTTCCATTAGTGTGCAACAGACTAGCTAGCTAAAAAAAGGGGGCCATTCCAACAGAATTCAGATTTCTTATACTGGTTAAGTAAGGTGTAGAGTTTAAGACAGCAGGTATTTCAAAGTAGACTTATTTCGGTCTATTGATTTTCTCTTTAACCAGTAAACTCTAAGGTGGATGGTCCAATAAAACCCAGAGGAAGAAAGAAAAGAAATATGGAATTTTAATATATTTATCACATTCTTTTTTTTATAGGTTTAGGTTTTTTATTATAACAAATTTTCTTTTTCTTTTTTAAAGATTTATTTATTTAAGTAATCTCTACATCCAACGTGGGGCTTGAACAACCCCAAGATCAAGAACTACACACTCTACCAACTGAGCCAGCTAGGTGTTCCTATGAAGAATTTTCAAATACACACCAAAGTAGAGAGAATAGAACAATAGACTCCATATACTCCTTATTTATACTCAACAGTTATAAAGACAACCACCTACTTCACCTATCCTTTTTGGTGTTGAGAAATTTTAAAGTAAATCATATATGTCCATCAATTTTCTTTATTATTTTAGGAGGTATCAATACAAATTAAAGACATATGGCTACAATAACAGTAAAAATAACAAATTATAACTCATTCCTTTTTATAACCTAATACTCTGCCTTAGTCAAATTCATGTAATATCTTTTTTTGAATCAGGATCCACATTTCAGCATTACACGTGCTTCTTAGGCTTTTTATCTTGTTTTGTTTTTCATCCAGAGCTAACCCGCCCTTTCCTCCCATCTATTGACTCATTATGGAAATCTAGCCAGTTAGTCTGTAGAACAGCCCATCCTCTAAGTTTGTCTGTTTTTTTTTAATCTGTGCATCTATCTTCCTGCAAAGAGAAGGTAGCTTGCCTAGAGTCTTGATTCAAATAAAGGTCAATTATTATCATTCTTATTTTCTTGAGGGATGAGCACAAATACTACATAGGGAATGCCATGTGCTTTCTGTTTATCGTGCAATGACTGTCCTACTTCTAATGACGCTAAGATTAATCAGTGGTTTTATGTGATAACAGACTCGTCCTTCCATTTTAAAAGTCCCCATCAACATTTTGCCTAATTTTTAATAATCATATCCTGAACCAATGATATGTTGCAAGATGATGGTGATTAGATTTTATTATGTTCCTATTACCTTTGCACATTTACTAGTTTGACTTCCATAAAGAATTTTTTCTATTGGTTTAAGGTTATATGTTATATATACAAACATAAAGGGAAGCAAGATGAAGGCTTACTTCTTTATATGATTGTTAAAAATCAGGGTAGGAAGCCACTGATGTAGTTGGTTCTAATGGTGACCAAAGTGTAATGATTTTTTAAAAATGCTATCAACTCTCTTTTTAAATGTCTAAAATTAATACACTTAAAATATATTTAGCATCTTTAAATCAATTGCCTTCATTTATTTTTTCATTTTTTTCTTTTATTTTTTTTTATTGTTACTTAAATTTTTTTTCCCAGTGTTCCAAGATTTTTTTTTCATTTTTTGATTCTCAAACTGGCTCTAATTTGGCCACAGTGAGCCTTTTCATGTTGAAGCCAGTGTCCTTCAGACACGACCCCTTCAGCTTGGAGAGTCTTCTTGCTTTCTGGTGTAACAAAATAAATGTTTCCAGACTCACATATGCCCAAGCCTAAACATGGAATCAAATGTTCCTCCAAAGATTCCCGGCTCACTGCTAGTGCAGAATGGTATTTAGAGATCACAATGTGTATGCTCACTTTTATACTGCTGTAGAATACATTTTATTGTTATTCCCAACTACTCCTTACCTTCCCACTTATTATCACATGATATCTAGAGCCTACCAGCCTGGCTGGTAGGAGGCAGTTCCCCAGCCCCATCGCAGTTTTGACCATGTGACTGCGTTGACCAACAATCATGTCCTCTGGTAAGTGGAAGCTTAAGAACGAACATGTAGTTTAGTCTGTCTCTCGCTTTTCCTGTGGCCACAAGGGCTGTCTGTTCCAAATGGGGTTGGCTCCTTCAGCCTGAGGCCAGGAATGAGAACCAGATAGGCAAAGCCCAGATTCTGCAGCTGACCTGGGTCCACCAAAGGGGATGTAAGCAAAAGTCATGTGTATGGTGGCAAACTATCAAGATTTCTTGGGTTATTTGTCATTTCATTAAAATGAACTGATACAGGTTGTGATTTCATCTAGGACTTTTTAGTGGACAGAAGTAGGAAATATGCACCTACGGAACAAAAAAGCATTAGGAATTCATGCTGATATTTTCTTTTCTTTCTTTCTTTTCTTTTCTTTTCTTTTCTTTTTTTTTTTTTTTTTTTTTTTTTTTTTTTTTTTTTTTTTTTAAGATTTTATTTATTTGACAGAGAGAAACACAGCCAGAGAGGGAACGCAAGCAGGGGGAGTGAGAGAGGGAGAAGCAGGCTTCCTGCTGAGCAGGGAGCCTGATGTGGGACTCGATCCCAGGTCTCCGGGATCATGACCTGAGCCAAAGGCAGTCGCTTAACCAACTGAGCCACCCAGGCGCCCCATGCTGATATTTTCAATTCAAATATTCATGATAGGACTTTTACTGTTTTTTTAAACATAATACTTGTATCTCTCTTTTCCTTCACTGAAAATCTTGATATCTATGTTATTATAATTATTGATTTGCATTATCCTATAGCATAACTTCAAAATAACACCACTGTTTTCAACTATTTTCACTGAAAATGCATTTGCAGCTCTATTTATCCTTAAAGTGAATTCTACTACTCAGTGGAATATTATATTCTAAACTCGGACTGGAAAAAGTCTTTCCTCTGCATGGCTATATCACTGGTTTGATACACAGTAGGTTCATTTCTGTCCATTTGTTTTCAATTTTTAAGATGGCTGTTTAGTGAATGTTTCTTTGAAACAGAACATTTAAGTTTTCACAACCAAACATAAAAAATAAGTTATTAAGAGAAACCAGTTCCATTTCTGCCCCTTTCCACCCTTTGTGAGTGGTTTTCATTAAACCTTCCAGTATTTCTTTCTTGCACAAAACACAGCATGCTACATTATACTGTTCTGCACCTGGTTTTGTTCCTTTCCTATACCTATACACAGAGATCCCCCTTGGTCCTTTTTATGGCTACATTGCATATCACTCTGTTCTTTATTCAGCTAATCTCTTATCGATGGACATTTGATTGTTTTCTGTCTTCTTTATAAAAAATAATTTTGAAGTAAATAATACCATGCATCAATCATGTCCTGTTTTTTTGCAAACACAGCTTTGGAATAGGTGCTTGGTCATGGGGTTGATGAATCAAAGTAGACATGCAATTTTTATACTTCTTGCCGAATATGTAAAATATCCATAGTGGATAGGTCACTACACAGCCCCCCAGCAGTCAGAGTGCCTATTTGCACACAGCTTCACTAATCGAAGATGCAGATGAGTTATGTGTTTTTGCTAACCTGGCATGGAAGAGGTATTATCTTCGTGACGTTTTAATTTGCATTTAAGTGATGTTGAGTGCAGTGTCATATCCGAAGAACTGTTAAAATTTTTCTTCTGCGAACTCGGGTTTATGTTGCATGTGTGCCATTTTTCTATTTTGTTCTTTATATTTTTATTTTCTTTCCATTTTTAGGGCTTGTCACATGCCAGTGACAATACTCTTTGGCTGAGATTTAGAGTGCAGATATCTTTTTCCCATTTAGTCATTGGCCTTTTGATTTTTGTATGACATTTTATTTTTTTTCAAGCAAATGTTCTTTTGATATATCATTTTTAAAAGAATGCATCCATTGCTTTTGTTATCTGTGGGGGTGGATTTATTACTTACTGACATTTAGATCTTCAATTCATTTGGAGTTATCCTCATGTACACTGTCAGGATCCTATCCATTTTCCCTCCAATGGCTACCCAATTGTAACCATATCTACTAAGCATTCTTTATGGTTTGAGATACTCCTATTTTATAGATAGACAAGTGGAAAGATACATCTCACATCTATACTAAATTTCCAAATGAACTTGGGCCTGTACTTTAAATTCTGTTCCATTGGTCTGTCATTCTATTCATATATCAGTCTCATAGTGTTTTAATGATAGAGGTTTTCTTTTTTTAAAGATTTTATTCATTTGACAGAGGGAAACACAGCCAGAGAGGGAACACAAGCAGGGGGAGTGAGAGAGGGAGAAGCAGGCTTCCCACCGAGCAGGGAGCCCGATATGGGACTCGATCCCGGGTCTCCGGGATCATGACCTGAGCCAAAGGTAGTCGCTTAACCAACCACCTAGGCACCCCAATGATAGAAGTTTTATCAAACTCTATGATATAGGGCAACCATCACCTCATTTCAAACCAAGGGCATTACTGCTGATTTATTTTTCATTATCACATTTGTCTGATACTTTATATATATTTCTTATAATTAACGTAATATATTGATACAGAAATACATGTATATAATTCATTACCAAAAATGTATGTTGGGGCATATGCTCTTTTTAAAAGAAGTAAGAAATGGAATTAAAAAAGTCTGAAGAGGGTGCCTGGGTGGCTCCGTCGGTTAAACGTCTGCCTTCGGCTCAGGTCATGATCCCAGGGTCCTGGGATTGAGCCCTACATCGGGCTCCATGCTCGGCAGGAAGCCTGCTTCTCCCTCTCCCACTCCCCCTACTTGTGTAACCTTTCTCTCTGGATCTCTCTGTCAAATAAATAAAAATAAATAAATTCTTAAAAAAAATTTTTTTTGAAAAAACTCTGGGGGCACCTGGGTGGCTCAGTTGGTTAAGCGACTGGAATCCAGGGATCGATCCCCACATCAGCGTCCCCGCTTGGTGGGAAGCCTGCTTCTCCCTCTCTCACTCCTCCTGCTTGTGTTCCCTCTCTAGCTGTGTTTCTCTCTGTCAAATAAATACAATCTTTAAAAAAAAAAAAAAAAAGTCTGAAGAAGCAGTGCTCCAAGCAGTGTTTTTTGAACATTTTAGCATCCTTATTCAGATTTTCTGGGAGAGTAGCACAATAGAGCTGAAAATCTTAGGATGCATCTAATCTTGGCATTTGTGATGAAAGAATACCCTTGGACCTAGTTGATGATTCACCTGGATCCAGAAGAAAGTTTTTCAATGCTAATGAGCAGGTGTCAAGATCCTAAAAGAAGATATGATTACTGGACAAGAATGCCTAGGAAAAACCACCTTTGGTTTGGAAAATAAATATCACTTTATCAGGCCCTCCCCTCTCCTTTAGTAAACTTTTACTTCCTGTGGGACACAGATTGCTATGATACCATTTGAGTGGCAAAGAGATTGGAGCATGAGGGCAAAGTCTAGAATCCCCTCCTTCCGAGAGTACTTGTACAACTCTCTAACATTCTTTGTTGTAGTTTATCTCAGGCAACTTGTGAAGAGGTATTATTTGATTCATCTGAACCTTTAATCAATGCTTACTAATTCAACATGAGGTTACGTGAGTTTTTTGTGTTTTGTTTTGTTTTTTTTTTTACAATACAAGAAGTCACCAGGCAATCAGCAAAATTTCTTAAAACTCTTCAGGCAGACCAGTCTCTATATTACCTTGTGAGTCTAAACTCTAGGGAGGCTGTATTTCATCAGGAAGGAGGAAGTTCTAAGGGCAGTCAAATTGTGATTCATGGGCACCTGGGTGGCTCAGTTGGTTAAGTGACTGCCTTCAGCTTGAGTCATGATCCTGGAGTCCAGGGACTGAGTCCCATGTCAGGCTCCCTGCTCAGCAGGGAGTCTGCTTCTCCCTCTAACCTTCTCCCCTTTCACGCTCTCTCTCTCTCTCATTCTCTCTCTCACATAAATAAATAAAATCTTTTAAAAATTATGCATTCATTAGGGAATATTAATCTTATACATGTCCCTGGATCCTTTGTATTAAAATGTCATTTTAGGGGCACCTGGGTGGCTCAGTTGGTTAAGCGACTGCCTTCGGCTCAGGTCATGATCCCGGAGACCCGGGATCAAGTCCCACATCGGGCTCCCTGCTCCTCAGGAAGCCTGTTTCCCCCTCTCTCTCTTCCCCTGCTTGTGTTCCCTCTCTGGCTGTGTTTCTCTCTGTCAAATAAATAAAATCTTAAAAAAAAAAATAAAATGTCATTTTATAAACAAAAATAATAAAAAAAAATGTCATTTTATGAAGCTAAGAAACAAACATTAAACTCCAGATTACTTACCTCTATTCAATTTAGAGAATCATTATGTGCCAGATAGGATCCCAGGCCCTACAGACACAAGATGTATTGTCTCTATCCTTGACAAACTCATAATCCAGAGCGAAACACATGTAAACATGGCGACAAACAAAACAAAAACAAAAACAAACAAAACATGATGACAGCAGAGCCTAGTAAGTATAAAAGAGAACCAAGAACATACCAAGAACACCAGGAGTGTAATATATGTGGTAGACTTCAGCTTTGAGGAGTGAATGGGCTGGAGAGGGTTAAAGAGAAGGGGTTTAGACCTTCAGGGAGTAATTGCATTTGCCATAGGGAGAAAACTGCAACAATAACAACATAAGAGCACAGAAGAGACTGGGAAGGAGAAACATTGTATCTAAAGTGATAGTTGTTCACTCCCTTACTGGGCACACAGGGCTTGTTTTGGGACCAAAAGCGTTGTATGGGGACCAAAATCCAATGATCCACCGCTCTAATCAGCTTATGTAGATTTTTTATCCTATTTTTTTAATGACATAGCCAACAGCATGTTTACATTACAGGACAAATAGACCCTTGAATTACTGGTTATCCCACTGTGGGCGTTCAACTTCTGACTAGAATCCATTCCTATTTTAAAGTGCCTCTAGAGCTTTTTTAAAGACATTAGCACAATTCTCTCTCTTCAAATTTAGCATTTCCCCAGTAGTTCAACATGTTCCCTTTTTATTTGTGGTCATTACTTCTTCTTTGGCCTCCTTTAAAAATAGTGCCAGTTTGCACTTTTCTGTAAGTCTTAGCTGGTGCTGGTGTTGGTCTTCTCTGGGCGGTGGCCAGTTTACTTCCCTCTGTTTTGTTATATTCATTTTGTTTTTACTACTTACTTTTGTTGATTTTAACTAGAAGGTAGCCCCTGCTGCAGTTTGGCTTAAGGATTTTAAAGGCCTCTGCAAGATGTTATCATGAGTACTATTTGTGAGACATAGCTTTGGGTTGTGGCTTAAGTATGCATAAAAATAAATTTTTGCATGGGGCGCCTGGGTGGCTCAGTCGGTTAAGCTGTCGGGTTTAGCAAGGTCTTATAGGTTGTGGGAACAATCGCCCCTCCCACCCTCTGCGCTCAGCAGGGAATCTGCGAGTGCTTGGGGATACTCTTCCTCTGTTCCTCCAGCTCATGTGTGTTCACTCTCTATCTCCCTCTACAATAAATCTTTAAAACAACTAAAAAATAAAGTTTTGCAGAAGGGTACAGAATATCATATATATGATTTGATTTGCTGGAAGGTGCAGAAAAATAAGCATAGTAAATTTTGATTTTGATTTTTAAAGAAACTATTCGGGTATGCTCATATATGTTGGAACGATATTTTCCCCCCAATTTTTCTGGAACTGTATGCAAAAAGTTTAAGAGTAGGCTATCTAGGGGCGCCTGGGTGGCTCAGTTGGTTGGGCAACTGCCTTCGGCTCAGGTCATGATCCTGGAGACCCGGGATCGAGCCCCACATCGAGCTCCCTGCTCAGCGGGAAGCCTGCTTCTCCCTCTCTCACTCCCCCTGCTTGTGTTCCCTCTCTAGCTATGTTTCTCTCTGTCAAATAAATAAATAAAATCTTAAAAAAAGAAAAAGAAAAAGAAAAAAAAAGAGTAGGCTATCTATAAGGGGTGGAATAGAAGTCAGGGGGGCTAGAAAGGAGAGTTATTTTTCATTTCTGTACTGTTTGAATTTACCACATACCTACCTTGTTCTTAGTTAAATGTGTTACGTAAGAGCTTTCAACAATGATCTAATTTTTGTCTTGGATTATGTCCATAAATTAAGTATTTGTCAAGTTTTTACAGTGTGAGCAAAGCTCACACTAATACTAAATACATAACAAAGCAGGTGACTGCTTTGACAAAAAGAGAGTGAGTGAATTGGAAACACCTAGAATGAAGGAGAAAGATCAGATTAGGCTTTTTCACTCTGTACCAGTATGAAAACAATCCAGTCCTAAACTGTCACTGTGAAAAATTTTGAAAACTAACACAAAACAGAAAATCTAAAAAACCAAATAAAAATTGCCAATGATATTAGAAGAGAAAGTCAAAATTAATCAGTTAAGAACTAAAACTTCCATCTGTTAAGATCACAAGCATTCTTGAGGAGCCTGGCTGGCTCAGTCAGTGAAGCATCAACTCTTGATTTCAGCTCAGGTCATGATCTTGGGGTCCTACGATCAAGCCTTACTTCGGGCTCTGCGCTCACTGGGGAGTCCTGCTTGGGCCTGGGGATTCTCTCTCTCCCTCTAAAATTAAAAAAAAAAAAAAAAAAAAAGATCACAAGAATTCTTGCTCAGGACTGCTTGAACCAAGACAGTGGGAGCTGAGAATATAGCTCTTGAAACACCTTCACAGGACGAGGTCCAGTAGTTCTTTGCTTCTCTGTTCATAAAATGTGGGAACAATTTAAACTGTAAACATTTCCAAAAGTTTTCACTGGCCTGAGGATTCGAAGAGTAGGACTCTGTGGGTCCTATTAGCAGGCATTCATTTGAGCACGCACATTCTCTCTCTTTCTCTCCCCTGCTTCCTCTCTCCTCCTCCTCTCACCCCTCTTTCCCTCTATCTCTCTATCTCTTTATGTGTCTGTCTCTCTCATACAGGCATACCCTCACTTACTTAATGACACAGAAGGCCACTCCTCTCCCCATCAAATCTACTTCAGTCACCCTCCTAAGGATGACAAAATGAGAATAAGGTACAACAATGCTGAAGGAAGACAAACCCTAGAAGGGGGAGGGAGAATAATATTGAAAGACGATAAACAGTAGCCCTAAAAGCTAGTTTCATGTTTAGATGTTGAGAGCTGAAAAGAGAGTTGGAAACATGTGTAGCATATACCTTTTTTTTTTTAAGGTTTTAGTTTTTTGTGTTTTGTTTTTGTTTAGATTTTATTTATTTATTTGACAGAGAGATAGAGAGCACAGGTAGGCAGAGCAGAAGGAGAGGGCGAAGCAGGCTCCCCACTGAGCAGGGAGACTGATGTGGGACTCATCCCAGGACCCTGGGGTCATGACCTGAGCTGAAGGCAGCCGCTTAATTGACTGAGCCACCCAAGCATCCCACATATACCATTTTTTAAAATTTCTTAAAAACCAAAGAGATGTTTTTCTCAAGTCCTTGATTAAATTTAATTAACTGCATTTCAAATTTAAAACAACTTTCTGTGGGTGAATGTAAATGTCTTATTATATACGTACATGTACATCTTTTCAATAAGCCATATAAAAAATACTTAAGAAGTAACAGCCTGGACCACTCCAATAGCATCGAACTGGTCTCCCACTTCCACTCCCCACCCATCCATCCTGCCCATTCTCCACACTCCATCCAATGTGTTCTCTTCGAAAGGCAAATCTAACCGATATTCGGTGTTTAAAAGCCTTCAATGGCTTCTCCTAATCTTTAGGATAAATCTAAAATCCTAAATATGTCTCATAAGGCCCTCTTACCACCTGGCTGCT
>PITA01032006.1:0-14457 GCA_004023965.1 Spilogale gracilis
TGTGGAAAGAGCCAAGGTGCCCATCAACAGATGAATGGATAAAGAAGATGTGGTACATATATACAATGGAATACTATGCCTCCGTCAGAAAGGATGAATACCCAACTTTTGTAGCAACATGGACTGGACTGGAAGAGATTATGCTGAGTGAAATAAGCCAAGAAGAGAAAGTCAAGTATCACATGGTCTCACTTACTTGTGGTGCATGAGGGGCAAACTGGAGGACAGTGGCCGAAGGAAAGCAAATGGGAACTAGGGTAATCTAGGGAGGGAAACGAAACAACAGAGATTTTGAACACAGAAACAAACTGAGGGACTTGGAGGGAGGGGGGTGGAGGGATGGGAGAGCCTGGTGGTGGGTACTGGGGACACCTAAAGCGTGGAGCACTGGGTGTGGGGGATGGGGAATGAATCTTGGAACACTGGGAAAAAAAATAAAAATAAAAAATAAAATGTGCTTCCTGACATTCTCTGCAGTTTGCCCTAGTTCTGCTCTCAACAACACAAGGAGAGTCTCATCGCCATCCCCTTGTCAAATAGTCTAAGCCAGGCATTCTCTCCCTTAAAGCTCTCATGATCCTTCCCCCATGTCTAACAGGTGGGCAATCTGTGTGCACTGATTCAGTTAAATAGGTATGGCTTCAGGATTCCTTGCCTGCCCACCAGAGAATGGCCTTTGGTAGAGCAGAAGTTGCAGAGTGTCTACAACATGCTGTAACAGCCTTTCATTCTCTGCTTCCCACTGCCCGAGCACCCTGGCACACAAACAGTCACGTGAGGCTGGAAGCATCACATACATGTTGTGGTCAGGCACCGGGCCATGGGAAGGGATGTCAAGTCAGACAGAAGGGCTCAAAAGGGTACCGACACCTGGGCCTTTGGGTTTGGGCAAGTCCAGTACCAGGGTGCAAGGAGCCCTAAGTGTGCAATCTGGTGCCAGAGGCTGTTTGCTCTGAATGTCTCCATGAGAGTTCTGTTCTCGAAGGTCTAAGAGCTGGCCATCTGTACTGGTTCAACTATTCACTAATTTGAGGCTTGGAGCAAGCTTCTTAACTCCTCCGAGCCTCTACGTCTTCATCCACTAAGTGAGGACTTTTCTATCTGCCTCTCTGATACAGTTTTGTGAGAATTCCATGAGATGATAAATGTGAAAATGTTTTGAAGGCTGTGAAGCAAAGCATTGTGCCATGGCCAGCAGTGGAGTTCATGGCTGACCTGTCGAGTTGGGAACATCCAGGTTCTCAGCTCGGCATTATGGCCAGAAGGAGACCTGATACTCTGCAGCAAAGTATGTTTCTAAGTAAGGCAAGATCCAAGGGCCAAGTGTTCCACAAGTTTAACAATCAATTTATAGCCTCTTGTACCTTTCTGCAACAAAATACTATCCTGTGAGACTTCTGGCACCATTACATCTTCTGATATGTTGCCTGCAACATGAATGTTGGAGGTGGTTTCACACCATGGCCCACTGCATGGAGTACCTCATTGGCCACATGATCTCCAGGCCATACAGCCACCCCTGAGCAGAGACATCTGTTTGGGTTACTCACCAGCCAATCCTAGAGCAGATCTTACTTTTATAGACACCTAGGATAGGGGAGTCAGGGGTAGAGAGGGATCTGGAGCTCCTCATAAGGGAGGGTAAAATCAGGGACCTGAAGAGGCAATATGACTAAGTCAGTGAGTAGACTTCCCAAGGTGCCCTTAACTGAGATGCATTATTTGGGCACCTAATTCTAGATACAAATCAAGACAGGGAAGTCAGGAGGCTCGGATTCCTGCTCTCCCACTAAATGTGGGTATAACTGGGAGAGTCTCCAGGTCCCACTGCCTTCATTTGTAGCTAGGGGAGCAAGATCAGGTGAACTTTTTCCATAATTTCCATTTTATCCTTACATTCTACTCCCCTTCACCCCCCAAACATGGCTATCTCCTGAGATCCTTTGAGACTCAGCCTTAACTTGGTTTTCTCAAAGAAGTCTTCCTATTTTACCCAGACCAAGCTAAAGCCACTACCAGACATCAGCATAGCACTTCTAACCCATCCTCCTCTTCTCCCTGAGTACTCTATGACCACCATGTGCCTGGCACAGAGTGGGTATGCAATAAATTAAAAATGTAAAAGAGAAAGAGAAACATCTTCATAAAGGTGAAATCACAACCCTCTCAGAATGCAAATGGAAACTAAGAAAGAGCCCACTACCCTAAGCAAGGATTTACTGCTGTAATTAACAGCAAATAATCACAAATTCTTAGCAACAAAGCATTTCCATCAAGAGGCAGATTTGACCAATGGATTGTGTCTTCTAACCCCCGGCCTCAAAAGGTCTTAGTTTCTTTTTTTGCCATCTTTGGAACCCTGAGACAGCCCCGTGAATAAGCCCAAGCTAGCCTGCTGGAAGTTGAGAGCCCCCATGGAGAAGAACCAAGTCACCCAGCCAATAAGCAGCCAATACCTGGCCAATAACCTGCCAATTTCTAGATGTTGCATGAAACCATCCCAGCTCTTCAAGCCCACCAGCCAACCCATCAGGTAACCAGAGGCATCTGAGAAAATCCAGCAGAACCAGCCCAGAAAAGACAAACCATTAACAAAAAAAAATGCTTTCACTTCAAACCACAGCATATGTGTGGTAATTTGTTATGCAGCAAAAGCTAACTGACACAACTTCCCTTCTGCCTCTTTTTGTTTAACTTAGCAGGTCTACCTCTTGAAAAGTGTCATGGAGGCAAAGGGCATGGACAAAGTTGTATTAGTTATCTTAGGAGTCCAGGAGCTTCTTGAGGGAGACAGCCCATAAGTCATCCCTCCAGCACAAGCTTCAGATCAGGGAAACTGGTGTATATGAGTCACTGTGACCGCGACCGGTCATAACAGGCGACAGTCAACAGTGCTTCTTTAGTGCTCGCTCACTCCATGCTCACTGACTCCATTCGTCACTCCTAGGCCTTTACATCTATTTTCTCTTTTTATTTTTCAAGACAAGCCTATAAGATTTTATTTTCCATTTTCCCATTTCACAAATGAGAAAACTGAGGTATGGAGATGCCGAGTAATTCTCCCCAAAGACACACTGCTAGGAAGTGGTGAAGGTGGAATTTGGCCACCAAACTCAGGCTGACCCCCAGAGGCCTTGCTCTTATTCGGGATGCACTCTGACAAATCCTTTGGGAAAGAAGAATGGCTGGGATCTCTCAAAAGGGAAAGGGGGGGCATGCAAATGATGACCTACGATCAGTCCTAGGACTTATGGGGTATCCTGGGGACAGGGTGATTCTGGCACAGGATGTGATGGAAACTGGAAATGCCTCAGAAGCCAGTCACTCTGGAAAAACTGTTTGGGAAAACAGTAGCCCAACCTGTGAGAGTGGGGACCCAAACATAGAAAACTCCAGAAATGGCTCAGGGTGCAGGGATCTGGACCCGCAAAGGCGTCAGGAGGGTACCAGCCAGCGGCTCACAGACAAGACAGGCCCTGTGGGCCAGAATGTAGTAGGATACCACCCCTTTCATCAAGGAGCGGCATTGCCACAGGCAGATGGAGTTTTCAATTGCCTTTCTCCCTGCTTATGAGAGAAATGTGCATGGTGGGTGGTAAGAAATAAGGAACCGGACTTTCTGATAATAAGAACAGTTGAAGTCTTCAGCAATTGATTAGGAAAGTAAAAAGTAAGTGACCATACTTAATACCCAAAGCAAGTGAAATGGTTCTACTGGTTTCATAAGTATTTCTTGAATAGAACTGCACGGCTTATAAGCTGTTTTCAAATAATTTATTTGCTTATTTGCTTCTCTCAACAACCCTGCAAAATGGATAGGACAAGTGTCATTGTCTCTGCTTTTCAGGTGATAAAACTGTGGCTCAATGGAAGTGCCTTGCCCAATGCTGTGGAACCAGGAGGGAAGCAGAGCCAAGAAACCAACACACGGCTTTGCCCTCCTGATCTAGAATTCCCTTTTACTGGGCCATGTCTCCTCTTTATATACTTGAAAAGTTGTATAACTGTTAAACAGAAGTCATAACTCAGGATAGGAATCTAAGGGAACGTACACTGGTAACTTGTTATCAAAAGGGTTGAGGAAAACTCTAGAGGAGCCAAGAGAAAGTCACAGTATCCCCAGGTGGTCAGCAATGTCCTCAAGGAAGAGGTGGGGGCCTTGCGTTTAATTCATTCAAGCAACTTTGTGTCACAAACAAATGGTTATTCAGAAAGTTGCTAATGAATTCCACCCAGTTATTTTGTAGCAACAAGTGGCTTGGGGCTGACCCACAAAATATTGTGTTAACTTGATGTAATCCACTTTTACCCAAACTGTTTTATGTGGTGAAAAATCATGGTTATGTTTTCACATTTGCTTATTTGTTAGGTGAAAAGCAACCAACCCCCAACACCTGTTTACTCTGGGCCAAATCTCACTGTGGTTACGGCTTTAATGGCAAATGACTTTCCATTGTTCACTGGTGAGCAACTGGAAGGGGACGCAAGCAAGAAGAGGACCCCTGGCATCAGAAGTCAGCTCTCTGGAAATGGGTTTTTTTCAGGAAGAGGACTAGAGAAATCACTGGAATGAGAAGAATTATCATTTCTAGAGTCGTCTTTGGATAACAAATTGCTGAGGCCTAAATATCCACAGATTATTCTATCTGAGTTTATCTTGTTGCGACAGATCCGTATGCTATAATCAATCACACTGCGTATCCATAAAACAGCTTGATAGTACACATGTATTCTCCTCAAAATAAAGTTGTAACATTTACACATAATAACTTATTGGGCTGCAGGCTTTGCCTGACGGATGCTCAATATCATCTGATGTTTTATTGGATCCCACACAAACTTTTGCCTAATACGGTCATTCTACAGAGAAAAGTTAACTGAACTCTTGACTACGAAAGAAAATTAAAAAGAAAGAGTGGAAACTGAGGCAACCTGCTGTGGAGGTGGAAGAGAGGCCATAACAGGTAGAGCCTTAGGGGAGAAGGTCAAGAAGGGGTTCAGAGCCAGAGGGGAGCCCCATCCCCCCACTCACTGGCCGTGTGCTCTGGAGCAGGTCAGTCCAGCTCTTTACACCTCAGTTGCCTCATCTGTAAAATGTTTGGCATTACCAAATGTTAAGATGTACATTACACAGAACCAGTGAGAGAGATGGAGGAGGATGGGGAGCTCCCAGCAGGGGCTCCTGTGCAGGAAGGAGACATAACCCGCCAGTGCATTTGGAACACAGAAGCCACTTCCACTGATTCGGGGGGGGGGAGGGTGTCAAAATAGTGTGATAAGTAGTTTGATGCTTTCTCTATTGACTGTCAATCTACTGAAATCTGAATAATTGCTATTTATTTGTTGATTTATTGTCTCTTTCTTCACCCCACCCCACTCTGGACTATCAGCTCCATGACGCAGAGACCCGGCTGTCTTGTAGCAGGGTGTCTGCAAGGCCTAACACACAGCAGGCAGGCAGGAAGCAAGCAATGAATGAAGGAAATATACATGCCTGAGGCCTGGAACACACTGTGTCCAACACTTTTGGAGAACTGCCACTTGTGCCCGGCTCGGGGCAGCCCCTCTGACCAAAGCCTGGTGCTCTTCCTTTCCTGCCACCTCCATCCAAACATGCCTGTGCTGTGCCCATATTTTCTGCAATATAATCTAAAAATTGCGAAGGTAAATGGTCATACTGCTCTTTGTGGATGACCTAAGGGTCCCCTCTGCTCTCTACCCTGGTCAGAGGACACGTGGAACGTGGAAACCATGTTGAAGGCATACCTCAAGAAACCCCAGAAACTAGGAAATGGCAGATGAATAAGTAATGCTTTGTGTGTTGCAGAAGCACTCAGGGGGTTGGGGAAATGTGGGACTCTGCTAGTCATTCTCGGGGCCTCAAAGTCACCCATGCAGCTTGGACAACTTACACAGCTGACATCCTGACAGAGCCCAGCGAGCTGCAGTTCCACAGATGATCATGGTGTGCTCTGATGGTTGAGAACAGCGGGCCCAACCAGACATGGGCTTGCACCCTTTCCCCAGTTCAAACCAGAATGCAGGTTTTAAGTGCCCGTGGGGATTGGGAGAAGGCGATGGTATTGAATAAATGTCATTTTCTAAAAACTCAGAAAGTCTCGGGCCAAAAAAATAATGCAAGTTTAACCTCTGGCCCTTCTAGTTTTCACTATTGGCTGAGCACATCAGGCTTACTCCCCGCCTGTCCTCGGTTTATGGAGCTCTTCAACCACTTACGCTGCTCTTTGCATCCTCAACAGCCTCTCGAAATCACACCGACATGTTTGGGGCAATGATGGAATATGGTTAATCATGTGAAAAGCAGCTGACGTTCCGGTAAAGAACCTGACTCAATGTTGTCTTGCTGAGACCTCTGAATTGTCTCTTGCAGCGGTCCAGCCACATTCCTACATGTGTTCGCTCAGTCAACAAACACATCTGATCCCATCCTGTCAAGAACTGTGCTAGGTGCTAGGCACGAAGCGGTGAACAGAGACGGAGACACAAGGCTGGCCGCGCGCTTAAGCTTCACTGCATAAAAGCATCCTGCAGTTTCCAGCTTAGCGCTTCAGGAAGTTGATGGTGTAGACAGTTCCTAAGAGTTTAAGGAGACACAACTCATGAAGAATCACACACATTACCGTCATGATTATCCATGCAATCATCCAAGGTTTCGTTCTCACACCCCAGTGGGACGTAAGAGGCTGAGATTTCATGTGACTCTCTCCAGGGGGAGACACTCTGCCCCTGACAGTATAACACATAAGTAAGTAGAGTTGAACCATAAACTTAGGGAAATTTGCCTTGAAAACAGATCTGGTGCCTTGGATCCTCTGCCCAAGCTGGCTGGACCCTGATGTAGCGGAGCTGTAGATCTTCGCAAGTCCACGTTTGCCCAGATACTGTGACTCTAAAGTGAGGCAGGAGGCCAGGAACCTGCTGGGCACAGGTAGAAGTAAGCCAACCTGGTGAACTCATGCTGCTGAGATAGTCAAGGATACTGGGTGTCACAATGCTTCCTTCTTCCAGGCCAGTCTTTGTCCCTTGCACAAAGCAACTGGAAATGGTTTACACTGGCCTTGGCCTGGGTTAGTGAATGGCAAACCCAGACTCAGGGATCACAAACATTTCCCATGAAACCCCTCACTTATTCACAGGAATAAGAGGCCTGAGTTTCACCTTCCCCCTTATCAGCACAGGCCATTCTGTCTTTCTGCAGTGGTTTGCACAGGTCTAGGATGGCCCCTGGACTTGGGAAATAGTCCAGGTTGGGAGGCATTAATGACTTTGCAACGTGCGGCCTTTTCCTGTCCTCATTCCTCTTGCCAGCCAGTCCCCCTTTCCGAGCTAGGACCTCTGCTATGCTCAAGGTACACAGACCCCCTACCTATCACACTGCACACACTCTTCCCTTTAGTTAACCTAAAGCCAGGCTACGATTTTCAAAAGGCACTCTTATTAGGAAACCCTGGGAGCACAAAAGAGAAATAGATGAGAGCAATAATGCTTCACATTTATAAAGCACTTTGCAGTTTGCAAAGCACTTGCACATTCATTACCTCATTTACCCAGCATGGAATCCTTCCCTTGACTTAAGTAAAGCCTAGCCCGAGATTGGCACAGGCTCCATGAGGAGTTTCTCCCATCCCTTCCTGGCCACCATCCCCACATCCACCTCTAATATCTGGCAACACTGGCAGCCATGGTCCCTTATGGTCTCCCAAAGCCAGGTTTCTGGTCCTGGGTCTATGTCTGACTTTCTCCTGGAGGGGGTTTTCCAGAAGCAGTTTTACTAACTAGTTGCTAATGGGTCTACCCACTAAGGGCAGTGAAGTTTCTTGCTCCCAGGACAGTGACTGGGGTTAGTCTCTCCCATCTTCGTCAAAGACAGCAGTAATAATTAACATTCATTGAGTACTTACTGGGTGCCAGGCACTGCATATGTGTATTAACTTGCTTTTCCTCACCTAAACCAATGAGTAGGCAGTATTATCCCCACTTTACAGATCAGTGAGGCTTAGTAAATACAGGCCTGTTTTCTGTTGTGGAAGTAATCAGCGGATTGGGTAAAATTCAGGACAATGTGACTGACGTCATTTGCTCCATTTAGTCCTGGTTTTATGGATGCACATGTTGAAGATGCATTTGCCAAGCTCCTTCTGTACAGCTGGCTGGCCACAGGAGCAGGGACAGCAGTGAACGAGGTGTGGCTCTGCCCTTAGGAGCCTGCCCGCTGGCCGGCCCCAACATCCTCCCCTGCTGCAGCATTACTACGGAGGTTCGAACCTACTCTGGGGCCAGAGAAAACTGCCCGGAGAGCGTGGCATCCATGAGGAGAGTGTGCCCCAAGGGGACAGAGCAGCAGAAATAAAGGTTTGGAGGCCAGAGAAAGCATGACAGTCAGGAAATCCAGCACTCATGGTCAAGCAGGATGGGTGAGCTGTAGACTGAGTTAACAGGTTAGGGCTTTCTCCTGAAATCGTGAAAGCACTATTGATGGGTTTTAAGCAGAGAAGTAGTATGACAAGGCCTTTTCCCTGAAGTTTTTTTTTTTTTTTAATTAAGTCCCTGCTTATTATCTTGCTATCTTATAGTTGTCTCTTTCCAATAAAAGTGAGTTCAGATGGGGGCTTGGGGGGACTCATTAAATAAGGCTCTCTGGCCACTGGTTGCTAATTAGCAGAAGTCTTGCCACCCTCCATGATCTCCACCCTCCTCCACCCTAGGCTCTCTCTCCCTTACAATCAGACACTTCGGGGACCTGAAGCTGTTTTGGTCCAAGAGTTAATAGGTCCATGTCTCTGAATACTGGTAGCTTCCATCTCTTCTGGATTTACCTTCACCTTTGGTGTCCCTCTATGACAGTCACCCTGTGTCCACATGAACTATCAGAGTTCGTAAACCACCCACCACCGACTAATGCCCCTTTTCCAGGTGTTCAAGAGTTTGCCCAAACTTCCGGCTGGCTGGCTGGCTCTGTGCTCCTCTCACTGTGATGGGAGACTCCTGGGGACCAGGCCGGGGCCAGATTTGGAGGAGCCAGATGCAGGCACCTTCCGCCTGTGGGGAGTACTCTTACTTGGGCTTAAAGTGCAATTTTAGCAGGCAGGGATGTAAAGAAGTAAGGGAGGAAAGGGCCATGGCTTGCCAAGCAGGCCCGCCAAACTAATTCTGGTGACAGACCAGGTAAAGGCCAGAGAGCGGCTCCTCCTCACAGCTGGGGCTGTGTCTTATGCTCGTCTGAAATGTCCACAGTGCCCAGCTCCCAGCACAGGTATGAGCTGGTCTTTGGCTGTCTCTCTCTTCAGAACCAAAGTCTTGTTTTGTTTCCACAGTTGAAGAGGCCTCAGAAATTGAGTTCTGGCCAATCTGTGCCATGATGTGGGCATGAGACACCAAGACAACGAACACTGCCTTCTTTGGGGCAGACAGCCTGAACTCCTGGACCATGGCAGACTGAAAGACTCAGAGCCTATGGAGATCCATATACAATGGTATGGAATAGGTGTGCTTTTATGAGACCCCCAAAAGGGGTCCAGAGTCCCTACAAAAGGTTAATAAGCCCTGATGCGGAGGGTGTCCACTGACCTGCGCACACTGACCCTATTAAAACCTTCCGAGCCCAGGGCCAGCCCTCCCCACTGCAGGTCTGCCCAGACACATCCAGCTGACCCAACTAATGCAAACATGGCAATAATTTCTTTCAGTTCAAAGAAATGCAAATTGGGTTAATATCCCTTTCTCTGAACCATCACATATTCAATATAAACTAATTCATTTCCACAGCAGTGAATTTTTCTAGAAACAAATGATACTCTGTTCTGCACAATTCAAACTAGCACATTTTTTAATGCAACAAACATTTATAAACCACTCATCCCTCCCCCCTTCCTTCCTTCCTAAAAATACCCATTGCAGCACCATCTTCGAGCCTACAGCCTGTCATCCCGAACTGCTGCATTGTATTTTTATAATGGGACTGTTTCAATCCTAGTCATCAAATTACCCTGTTTATTATTATCCCCATTTTACAGATAAAGGAACTAGGTCACAGGGAGGTCACCTGACGGGCCCCAAGCCCCACAGCAGGGCTATAACGGAGAAGACGCGCTCCCCGAAGCCTGCAGCCTTGGAAGAGCAGAGGCGGGGTGGCTGGCTTGCTTATTATGCTTCTAGAGAAAGCAAGCAGAAGTGGGAGATGAGCCCGCTCTCTCTCAGCACAGGCCAGGACCAACACAAGGAAGACAGGGCCAGCCGTGGGGCGAGAGGTATCCTGAGCAGAGGTGTCTGTGTGAGTCCCTGAGATCCCAGCTGTCCAGAGAGAGGTTTCTCGGAGATGCAGCAGCCTAAGGCCAGCCTGCAGACCTGGAGCCACAAGGGAAGGGGCATTTGACTGGAAATCTAGGCCCTGACTCTGCAGGCAGTTCCCTCCTCCCAGTGAACCTCCGTTTCACAGCAGGAGTGATGCCTGAATTCCATGATCTCCAGCAGCTTTGCAGGAGCTGCAAAGGAGTCTGACCAGGGGCACTCTCTGGAAGGACTCCTGAAATTGCTGCTTGAGGGCCCCCCGCCTCCCACAACCCACACAGCGCTCACTGCTCCCCAGCGAGGGCCCCCACGCCAGGGCTTCCCCGTCACAAAGCACACCAGGCCTCTGACTGTCACTGGTGAGGCCTGCTGCAGGACAGCCAGCTCAGCTGATCTGACACCAGACAGCCTGGGAGTGACGTCACCCTTTATATATACAAAATGTCATGCACGTGCACATGCACACACGATTTCTTTTCTTGACACACAGTTCTTGATTTAAAGAACTAAAGCCTGGGGCTGGGATAATTTCTGCCCCCCTTCAGGGCCATGAAGAGGGCATCTTGGGACCTCACCCTGGTGCCCATCGACGGGCCACATGCAGGTACCATGTACCCAAGATCTGTCTGTGGGCCATGAAGCTGCAGGTTGCCAGAGATAAAGGAACTGCTCCATTTGCCTCTGTCCTCAGACCCACACCAAGAACGCCTCTGCCCCCGCAGATGCCCCAGCCCTGGGTCACCCGCCACACTGGACCTCAGTGGGTGTGCAGGTCGGTGGCCACGTAAGAACCACAGCATCAGCGCTCTACCGCAGCAGGGCTCGTTATTAATAAACACGCTGCTTCGAGCATTTGCTCACGATTGTTTGATATTTCAGTTTTCAGTAATTTTCTCAGTTAATAATTTATTAAATGGATTATTTGTCATTTCAATTTATTAAAAATTGATAAAGGGCTCATTTCTTTTTTCCCAAGCTAGGACAGAGGGAGAAATATACAGGCCAGAGTACAAATTAAAGGCGCCCTGATTCTTTCCCTCCCCTGATCCCTGTGCAATCACAGCAGCCGATGAACACCCTCACGTCCCCTCTGTGGTGTCTCTGCACCCAGAGTCTCCTCCCTGGTCAAGCAATGAGGCTGGAAGGGAGTGCTCCCACCTGCGCCTGAGCCAAATCCACCGCCCGTCCCCTGGCTTCTTATTTCAGCTGTCCCCCCAACCACATTGGAAGCTCAAGGCCTCCTGCTGCCCTGCTTAGCAAGGAGAATGCCTTATCCGTTCCTTAAGCATTCTGATTTTCACACAGTGCCCTCTCTGAGGCAGGGCTGCATTTCCGAGAAGGAACCCGGGGTGGTGGTGGGACCTATGACTCTGACTGGAGTAGCAGGGAGGTGTTTGGGCATGGGGAGGGCAGGGGAGAACGTACAGGGAGCACTCAAAACTCAAAATGGGCACCTGCTCTCCTGCAAGCCATACCCATCCTGACAGACAGCTCTCCTGTCCTCGGTGCTATTAATTACTTCATGGTTTCTGTATTCTGATCATGGCCCTGCTTATGTTTACAGAACAAGCGTATGAAGGCACTTGAGAAGAAAAACATCAGCAGAACAGTCTCCTGACACTTTTCCTCTTCCTCTCTCTTCCCTGTCCTCCAGGTCACCCTCCACCACATGCTCCTTGTATTTATTCCACCTCTCTCTTTCCATTCTCTTACCATCGTCACAGCCCTTCCTGCTTTTCTCCCATCTCCCTCTTTCTTTACTCCTCTTTTGCTGAGCTCTCTCTAGCCTTTTCCCCTACATTTTTCTGGCCCTTCCTCCACAAGGTCTCCTCAGCAGGGTGGTTGAATGCCCATGCTCCCCTCTGTGTGGGTGTGGCCCCAGGAGGGGCCTCCTCAGAGCCACCATGGACCTTCATCACCAGTGCCCTAAGGTAACAATGGCTCTTAGGCTGTTTCTGGACTGAGAGCTAAGCATCATGTACCCAGGTCTCAATCTCAGGTCCCAGAGTATCCACCCAACCATGGCAAGAAAAAAGGACAGTGCTCTCTGGGTCATAGATGGTGCAGATAAAGGCCTGCCCAGCCATCAGCAAACTCAAGGCAGAGAGTGAGGAAGAAATCACGGGTGGGCAGGAGGGTGAGCAGAGAAAAGCAGCCACCTCAAAGTCACTTTAGCCAAGAGAGTTTGGTCATCATTTTGCAATTTCTGTCTGCTTTCACGGGCTCCTTGAGATCCCATGTATCACTGTTTTCCAGAGCGCTTTTTTTCTGAGATGAGTTTAATGGCCTTATAAAAGTCACATTCTGCACAAATTGGGAAGTCTCTGAAGCTCTGCGCCGGCTCTCATGCATACACACTCGCAAACTTCCCACAGCTGAGCAGGGAAGGCAATTCAAGGCACAAAAACATCCTTGGGTAAATTACTTCCTATTAGTATGTCACATATTTCTTAGATACGACTGTAGTTCCAGGAGGTGACAGCAGCAGTTGACAATAAAACTTTGCACTCTTTCTTATTTATATTTTCCCTGCCTTTCTGTTTTGTTTGTTTTTTCTTTACCCTCAAAGTTACATAACATCACATCCAACTCATCATCTCCTTACTCCTGGGGAAACAAGGCCCCCAAGGCTCTTCCTGACTCCCCCACTGTGAGGCTGTCCAAGTAGACATCCAACCTCAAAGACCACGAAGGACACTCAAAAGGCTACTGCAGTATCTGGAGACAGGACACCCAGGGTTGAGGCTCCATCAACCCCATTAATTCTCCCCAAGTCCACTGTTACACACAGCTTCTTGCTTCTCTTCACATCCACAATTTTTCTCTGAACAACCACCTACCACATGCCTAGGTCTCAGCCAGATGAGCTGATACCAGACACGAGAAAACAGAAGTTCACTATCTGCTTACTAAATAAGACCCATCCAGTGAGACAGCCTAATCCCAAGAAAAGAAAATATATGGTAAGTGACAAGGTGAGCACTTAAATCTAAGCAGAGGGGTTAGGTTGGGGTAAAGGAGGCTGTGACCTAAAGCTAGGTCCTGACAGAATGTTGGAGGGCAGAGCCACTGAGATGGGGGGCCTCCCTTATGCTGTTCTTTGCAAACACAGTGGTACCTCTGCATTTAAATACATCCAGATGGAGAACGAGAATGGAGTCCCCGGCAGGGAACGCCATGCTTCTGAACAAGAATATTCTCTCCATTGTCCCAAGACCTTAAAAAGTTCCTCAAGCATAAGGAGGATCCAGTTTGCCAACCTTTGGGCTGGGGTCAAATGCATGAGGCTCTCCAGGGGATGGCCTCTAGGGAATGTCTCTATCCTCCCAGGGTGCTCTGAAACTTTCCCCGACTTTCCACCTCACAGTATATTTCCTTCTCCCACAGCCTGGAGAATTCAGAATCTCAAGCCTTCCTTGGCAGCAAGAACCTTGAACCTTGAGCTTCCCCACAGCCTTACACTCTCTGGCCCTCTAGAAGGGATCCCCTTCTAGCTCCCACCTGCAGAAGTCTAATTCTGGTGGTCCTTGTTCCAATCTCAGAACCAACCATGATGTTAATGGCAGCTCTTTCCCAAGAGCACCCAGCTCAGGCTCCTTCTCAGGATCTCAAGTCTAAAAAGAAACCTCCCAACTCAAGTTTATGGCTAAAGAAGAGGTTCTGTTTTCTACAATATATCAACCTAGTTTTCATAAAACGAAGAGAATACAGACTCTCAAAGAGACACCAGAACCACAAAATGTAGACAGGGCCCACACCCACTGATGAGGATGATGGTTAGAGGGCCACCCTAGGGGAGATAGGATTGGATAGGTTTTTCAAAAGGTGCAGCTCTGAAATTTGTAGAAAGTAAGGTAGTTTCTTCTGTAATTGAACAAAGAAACAGAGGGACAGATTAAGGAGCAAGGATTAGGGGAAGAGAGATTTTGTATAAATACCATAATATGGGGAGGGGTCAAGATGGCGGAAGGCCAGGTGACCGCATTTCAGGGAGTTCCCTGAAGAGAGCTGAATTCCAACAAAAAAACCACTACAAGACCATCGTGAACACCCATGAAACCAGCCTGAAATGTGATATTTCCCACTTCTGGACCGCCACGAGAGACAAAGAACATCGGCAAAAAGGTAGAAACAAATTGGAGGGTCTGG
>PITA01032007.1:0-14444 GCA_004023965.1 Spilogale gracilis
TGGTGTAAGAGAATGGTCTAGTTTCATTCTTCTATATATAGCTGTCTAATTTTCCCAGCACCGTTCATTGACGAGACTGTCTTTTTCCACTGGATATTTTTTCCTGCTTTGTCGAAAATGATTTGACCACAGATTTGTAGGTCCATATCTGGACTCTCTACTCTGTTCCATTGGTCTATTTCTCTGTCTTTGTGCCAGTACCATGCTGTCTTGGTGATCACAGCTTTGCAATAAAGCCTGAAGTCAGGTAACATGATGCCCCCAGCTTTGTTTTTCTTCTTCAACAATTCCTTAGCGATTTGGAGTCTTTTTTAAGCGAACATCATTCTCAACGGGGAAAACTTGACAGCCTTCCCTCTGAGATCAGGAACAAGACAAGGATGCCCACTCTCAACACTACTGTTCAGCATAGTGTTAGAAATCCTAGCAACAGCAATCAGACAACAGAAAGAAATAAAAAGTATTCAACTTGGCAAAGAAGAAGTCAAACTCTCTCTCTTTGCAGATGACATGATACTCTATGTAGAAAACCCAAAAGACTCTACCCCCAAACTACTAGAACTCATATAACAATTCGGTAATGTGGCAGCATACAAAATCAATGCACAGAAATCAGTCGTGTTCTTATACACTAAAAGTAAAAATATAGAAAGGGAAATTAGAGAATCGATTCCGTTTACTATAGCACCAAAAACCATAAGATACTTAGGAATAAACCTAACCAAAGAAGTTAAGGATCTGTACTCAAGGAATACAGAACACTCATGAAAGAAACTGAAGAGGACACAAAAAGATGGAAGAGGATTCCATGCTCATGGATCAGAAGAATAAACATTGTTAAAATGTCTATACTGCCCAGAGAAATCTATAATATCAATGTTATTTGGATCAAAATTCCACCAGCATTCTTCAAAGCATTGGAACAAAGCTGATTTTAAAGAATGTATGGGTCCCCAACACCTGCGTGGCTCAGTCCGTTAAGCATCTGCCTTCAACTCAAGTCATGATCTCAGGATCCTGAGATCAAGCCCCACTTTGGGCTCCCTGCTCACAGGTAACCTCCCTCTCTTCCCCACTTGTGCATTCTCTCTCTCTCTATCTCTCTCAAATAAATAAATTAAATATGTTTAAGAAATAAGATAAGATAAAATAAAATAAAATAAAATAAAATAAAATAAAATAAAATAAAATAAAATAAAATAAAATAAAATTTTAAAAAAGGATGTATGGGTCCCCATGACAGCAAACCCTGGTGTGGAAGCAAGGGCACTGGGCTCATTGACCAGACACCTACATCGGTGTCACTTACACAAGATGCCATTAGAGGTTCTACATCAAGGCTGCATGGCACAGTGGCGAAGAATGCTGGGTCCATAGCATGGGTCTAAGGTCCAGAAACCCCAGTCACTAGCTGTGACCCTTTACAAGTCCCCTCTTTATCTGTCTCTTCATCTGATTTGGAGATAATAATGGCACATCTCTCCATGGATTATTATTCTTAAGCACCCACAAAATTCCCTGGCATGGAGGGAAGCACTGTGTGCTTTCTGTATATATTAGTTTGTTAACTAAATAAAATAGGTTTTATCGGAAAGCATATTAAAAAGCAGTCCCTGCCTCCAGGAGCTAAGGATGAGTTATAACCTGATTCTGAAGGAGAGGAGCTATTCACAAATCTTGGCAATAAAAACTGAGCTGCACCTCCAAATAAAAGAGACTTGCCCAGGTTCTCAAATCACAGCTGCTATTGAAAACTGCTAATTCGGGGAACCTGGGAAAAGCCAGTTCCCTTCTAGACTAATCTTCGTTCACAGCAAAAAAGTAACAATTTGGAGGCTTTGCTTAGGGAGGAGAAAAACGATGAACAGTGGGAGTTACATTGTGTCTCTGACCGCACCGCAGACTATTTCCTCAGGGATAAAAGCCATCTTAAACATCCTTGCTGTTGCCTTCCCCGGCTTTCTGTTGTCCCTCCACATTCACTAGGTGGAGCAAACTTTACAGCTTTTTAATTTAAAATAAAACATTTGGGGGCATCTGGGTGGCTCAGCCGGTTAAGTGTCTGACTCACGATTTTGGCTCAGGTCATGAGCTCCAAGTCAGGCTCTGCCCTGGGCGGGGAGACAACTTCAGGTTCTCTCTCTCCCTCTCCTTCTACATCTACCCCCCCAAATAAATAACATAAAACTTTTAATGCAGAATAAAAATCAACTGGTATTTCGAGTTGCTACTTGTTAGTCTGGATGTTGAGTTGGTTTTTAGAAATCAAAAATCTCCTTTTTTCTTTTACCTCTTGGGTCAGGTACAAATAAGGTGGGTGGAAAAATACGCTGACCAGTTCCCAATATTTGCTCTCACAAAAATACTGGAGATTACATTTTCTGTTTGTCAGCCCCAGGGCCATGAGGAGGCTTGGAATAGCAGGAGAGGGAACAGGATGTTAATTTCCTTCAGCAAACATGGTTGACCAACATCCTAAACCCAGCCTCTGGGACAGAGTCAAGCCTCCTGTTATCACGGAAGAGGCTTTATCCAGCCTCACTCATAGCAGTTTCTAAGGGTCTTGGGGAGATGTTGCTGGGCTGTGTCGGACCCCAGGTGAAGAACACCTAGCTCATGGTGGAGGGGCATGCCAGGGTTTTACTCTCATCCTGTTGGTTTGGATGGACGGTGCTGTCTTTTTCTTTATGTTCCATCAGCAGAGAGAAGAGATGACAATGACAATGTCAGGAATAAAAGACACATTCTAATCCCCTTGCTTTCAGGTTGGGTCCTGATTAGAACTACCATTAAAAAAAAAAAAAAGCCAAGATTTCAGACTAGTGTGGAAGATCTAAATAGGCAGAACGTAGATATGTAAGCTCATCCTGATCTGTTTCAGCTGGCTACAAGAAGAAGATATTAGATGTACTCTTTAAACCAAATTGCAGGTTCCTTAGGTTTACAGCAAATAAACTTTGAACCTCAGCCTTCATACAAATTAGAAATTCTCACCTCCCTCTTGCCAGGAGTCCTGTTTAAACATCCCTGCCTCATGTGAGCCCATAATTAGGCCCTCTTTGCAGCCCATTCAGGAAAATGCTCTGAAAAGTTACCCTTTCAAAGGGCTATCCCTTATAAGCACAGAGGGACACAGCCTGGACTAGACGATACTGTTAAATATGATTTTGATTTAGTGGCTCTGATTTTATCTTTTGTACTGTGCAAAGAAAAGAAAAGGCAGTAATGTTTTATCAGCAGTTCCATGGTAAGCATATTGTACAGTTCAATTAGATTCCCTTTATCTAGCACATCCCGCCTTAAGTGAAATGATGCCTTGTGTTTCTTCCATCCCGAGGCAGGCACACACAGCCCCTGTTGAGGGTTCCAAGATGCTTTATTAAACAGAAAATTAATATAATACTATTGTGTCAGCTGGCAGCTTCATGAGAGTTAAAGATTTTGCAGTATTTTATTATCATAACCAAACACCAACTTCTGGGACTTTTACTATACATGCTTTGCCCTGGGAGAAAATTATATAAGCCCTAACATGAAGCATTGGCTGCAACCACGTAATGCCAAAATAGTGAGATTATATGAACTAAGCCACAAACCTGGCTCTTTCCTGGGCAAGATAAAATGGGCCTTCTGTGGTATATAAACTGCAGATATATAGGGGATTTGTGTAGATTCCATGTCTTTACTAAATAAATGTTTAAATGAGTCGCTTCTGCGCCAGGCATTGTAGGTCCCCGGGAGAGGGGGGTTAGTTGCACTCTGGCCTTCAAGGAACCCACCATCTAATAAGGAGAAAATCAGGCAACAAAGCATCATAATACCACAGGCATGTGACACATCCTGGTCTCAATATTCAATCCTTTCTCCCATTTTTCTTGCAGGCAGGTGCCAATGACTGTGTTTGGCTGAGTGATGTGGCCAACCTCATACCCATTTTTTTCTGCTTCCTTTACAGCTACCTAGAATGAGGCTAATAACAGAATTCTAGACAATTAAATCTAAGCAGAAGCCTAGAGGGAGATTGTGAAATAGCTTTCCCTCTTTTGAATAAAGAAGACAGACATGGCCACTGCTACCCTTTTGCACTGAACATAGATGTGATGTCTGGTACAGGGGTAGCCCTCTTGCAACCACGAGCTAACAAGCATGGAAATGAGAGCTAACAAGAAAAGAATGGCAAAGCACAAGGACAGAAAATGCCTGGCTTCCTGGTGATTAGACTGAAAATCAGAGTCAATACCAATTATCACCAAAACTTGGATGCTTTGTCAAATAAATTTTTTTAAAAAAAGGACTTTTTTTTTAAGCCATTCTTCATCCAGTTTTCTATTACTTGTGTAGCCATATATATTCCCAGCAGACACTGGCATCAGAGCTAAATATGTGTATAGGTTACAGAGAAAAGGGTAACTACTTTGGGGAGGGGGGGAAGGTAAAGGGAGGTAGTACTTCTTCCTTGAGAGAATCTACTTCTTCCATGGAATGACGTTTTATTTATTTTTTTTAGGATTTATTTATTTATTTTAGAAAGAGCGCATGCACCAGTGAGGGGAGGGACAGAGAAAGAGAGAGAGAGAGAATCCCAAGAAGACTCCCCATGGAGCCTAGAGCTCACTGGGGCTCGATCCCATGATTCTAAGATCACAACCTGAGCAGAAAGTAAGAGTCGGATGTTCAACCAACTGAGCCATGCAGGTGTCCCATGTAGAATGACGTTTTACATCAAGTTTCAGTGGAAATGCAGGAGTCCCCTGAGGAGGTGGAGGGGGTCCGAGCAGCAAACCGCACACTGAGTTGGGGGAGCAGTGGGTGCTGCAGGGAGTTGGGTGGGGGGAAAGGGAAGGTGCGAGATGATGCTGTGTAAGGACGGGAACATAAGAGGGTGACCAACTGGGGAAATCAGATTAAGGAAAGTAACGGAGGTTTCAAACAGATGCGTGATGTGATGTGTTAGAACGACAATAAAGTGGGAAGTCAGTGAGTCCTGCTCCTGGGGCCCCAGGGAAGTGATGCTTTAACATTTACCAAGGTCGAGATGACTCAACAAGACCACAAACTGTGGGCTTGCTTTCTGCCTGAACATATACTGTACCTCTGCTTCATTCAAGAAAATAACCAAAAAGGAGTCTTCTGAACACAGAAAATAAGAAAAAGGAAGAAACCATCCTGGTTCCCATAAGATTAAAGTCAAGAGCACTGCATATTCTAGAAACTTCTGATAAGGTCTACTATTGTCTGAAATGATCTTTGTCTAATAACTTGTCACTTTTTACATAAAAAAGATACATATAGAACTCTACACCAAATGTTCCTTCACTGGGGCACTCCCTTCTTTGTGAATATTGTGTACCCCAGGGTAGCTGTCCTAACTTAGGCTTGAGTAAAACTCGTCCCTTTTTTCAGAAATTAGAAAAGGTTTGTTCCTATTGCATCAGTACAGATAACCAGTTGTGATGGGAACATGCAGGAGAAAAGGGAGACATTGGGAAGGTGGCTCTGGGAAGATTCATTTGGGTATAATTTTATAATATCTTGGAAGTATGCTCTGGAGCTATGGTTTTTATAGTCTATATGGATGAAATATATTTGCATTTCAAGCCTGGTGCACAGGCAACCTTATTTAATCTTTCTAGAGCCTACTGGGTGAGGTGTTCTGTCCCCATTTTAGAGATGAGAAGACTGAGGATAGGAAGCCTCATTGACTGTCCAAGTGGGCACAACGACAGATAGGAGGTGTGGTTCCTAAGCTCACATCCGTCTGGCCCACCGCACTGCCTGACACTGTCCCCCAAGTGTCTATGCATAGAGGGACTGTTTGTCTCCAACCAGATGTGGGAAACCAGTAGACTTTGCAACGTTAGATGTTAACACCAAGAACCTGGAGATCGCAAACCTAGTGACCAGGAAGACGCTCTCCGGACCCTAAAGAACACCTAAAGGAAGTACCCAAGTAGGTTGATTCTTCAGGTTTGGTACAGGTATTCATGGGCTCTGCGAAAAACAGATCTGTTGAGAACCCCTCCCGTAAGAATCCCTTAGATCTAGATGCTTTGTGTTCAGCCTCACCAAGACAGATCGCCTCAAGACATTTTTCAAAAATGCTGCTATTTGGGGCACCTGGGTGGCTCCTTTGGTTAAGCGACTGCTTTCAGCTCAGGTCATGATCCTGGAGACCCGGGATCGAGCCCCACATCGGGCTTCCTGCTCAGTAGGAAGCCTGCTTCTCCCTCTCTCAGTCCCTCCGCTTGTGTTCCCTCTTTCTCTGTGTTTCTGTCAAATAAATAAATAAAATCTTTTTAAAAAATGCTGCTACTCGGGGTGCCTGGGTGGCTCAGTTGGTTAAGCGACTGCCTTTGGCTCGGTCATGATCCCGGAGACCCGGGATCGAGTCCCACATCGGGCTCCCTGCTAGGCGGGAAGCCTGCTTCTCCCTCTCTCACTCCCCCTGCTTGTGTTCCCTCTCTGGCTGTGTTTCTCTCTGTAAAATAAATAAAAAATCTTAAAAAAAAATGCTGCTACTCATAATAAACCCCCTTTATAAGTAATGTTCCCCTATTGCCAGACCCTGTTTGAAGAGCCTTCCGTGCATTACCTCATTTAATCAATGACGACAAAATCACACTGGAAAACCTCCAAAGAGGGATTTTTCTGTTTTGCATTAAACCGTGTAGACACTGCTAGTGTGGAAGGGTATCCACCAGGGAGAAGGGAGGGGGTCTGTGCCACCTGCTCCTTGCTATTCAAAACAGATGCAACAGGGGCTGAAATGTGTATTCCTTCAGGACAGAGCCCCTGGAGAGAGGAGCACAGAGGCTGAGATGTGCCGAAGGGAGGCAGGTAGGAAAGGACATATTATATGCCTGAGCCAGTGCTAGGTCCTTTGAAAGCCCATACAAAATTGATTGCACATTAACAACCCCAGAGCTAATACTATCAAGAGGGTTATTTAATGGCATTACCCGGGAAGAATCATGGCAGTTTTGTTCCTGCCCAGCGAGGAAATCCATTTTCACTTAGAACATCCACCAGGAAGTTCTACAGCCAGCCGAAGAGAATAAAGCATGGACCCCACGGCCCCATCTGGAAAGAACACAGGTGATAACTCTGATTGCTGACATTTATCGGGTGCGCACGACATGCCAGGCCCAGCCCTGAGCACTGTCTGTTCATTATCTCATGTGATTCCTGTGAGGTGGGCGAAAATGGCATCTTGATTCAACAGATGAGAAAGGTAAGGCATGGAAGGAAGGGTTTCAGTGATGTGACCCTGCTCAGCCAGTGGCTGAGCCTACAAAAGCCAAGATCCAGAAAGATCAGGTCAATTAGAAGACAGGCAGAGATGATAAGCTGACGATGGTTTCCTCCTACCCGGAGTGGTTCCTCAGGGTCATAACCAAAACCCTAGACAGCCAGTATGGCCCTGGCATCAGCCGGCTGGGCTGGATGCTGGCGGTAGGCCCCTCACTGTGGTGGCTGGGTGTCCAAGGGCTGAACGTCTGCCCCAGTGACAAGCAGGAAGCCAGCAGCATGCCAAGTACCTTGGAGGGAAGCCACGTTTCCCCAACATCAGTACGATAGATCTAATTCTCTAAACAAACTTTGCACCGGGTTTTAAATGAAGACTGAGCATCATCTCGCATCTTTATTTTATTTCATGGTGCTCATTAATGCCTTCCTTCAGCAAACAAGCATTTATTGAGTACCTGCTGTATACCAGGCACAGCTATAAGTGATAGAAATCACCCCAGGCAGGAATCATTCCCACAGCAACTAATTCACATTTACCCTTACATGGTTCCCTGTCTCCCCCACAGCCTGAGGGGCAGGGACTGTGTCTCTTGGATTCTAAATCTGTGGACTCTGAATTAGGACCTGGCACAGGGTAAGCTTCTGGTGGGGACTTGGAGAATAGGGGGCCGGTGAGTGACACAGTGGGTAACTGGAGATAGAATGGAAGTCTGGGACTTAATAACGCAAGTTATTGGCTGTTACACTGAGCAATATAGTCAGTCTCTAAAGGCAGGAGTCAGGTCAGGCGTCTCCAGACTCAGTGCTTAGAGGCAGGGAAAATGTAGCCAGCGATGTGAAAGACACATCAGAAACAAATGCTGACCCCAACAGAGCTGTGTTAACCAAGACTTCCTGGTGCTTTCATGCCCTTGGACAGAGAAACAATTTGCCCAGGGGCCTGGGTCACGATGTTCATAAAGCAAGGAAGCCCGAGCCTCTAAACTGGAAAATGCTGGCCTCTCCTTCCGCAATATGCTGGCTGAGACTTGATGCCAGGGTCTTTGCAACGTGACTTCCTACAGCCTCACGTCACTGCACAGAGATGGGTGATGATGACAGGAATCCAGCTCATGCTTCATTCATGGGATTTCTCCATTTCCAGTGACAAAAACAGGCCCTTTTTTTTTTTCTGGAAGCCTGAATCTGTGCTTTTCATGTATCTCTGTCCTCAAATAGCCTGGGGATAACTGCGCTTGTGTATTGGATGTAGAAGAGAACAGAAAGAGGAGCAAAGGAAAATCTCAGCTCAGTAGGAGGCTAGCCCCCATGCCCATGACCGTGACACGGCATCTGCATGGGCTCCAGGCGCCTGCCTGGATGGAAGGCACATGGGACTGGCCGTTAATTCCAGAGCCTCTCCTGCAGCCAAATTTAGTCCAACTCCTTGATTTAATCACACTCCTGTGTACAATAGGAAGCTTGCATTCTCTCATACGCAATGAATATGAAGCTGTTAGACCTGTAATTTCCTCTGCCAGGCACACTTCCATTTTTGCATACTGATGCCTCATTTAGTTGGTTACTTTCTAATTTTCCATCCTTCTGGTCCTGTGCTCACCACCTTCTTCTCAGGGTGATTTCTATGGGCACACACACACACCCCGCCTCCCCTCTTTCTCTTCTGACTCCACCCAGATGGTGAGCAGCACCGTGTGAGCGACCTGGGCCCCCTTTCACACCTGCTGCAGAGGTGGGAAGCGTTCTGGGCTCTGGGCTCTAACTGGAGGTGCCTGGGCTATAACAGTCAGGAACAGAGCTGCAGGTAGAGCCGTGGGGCGATTGGAGACCCACACACGCCCTCACAGACATCAGACCTAGCCTTCTTCTTGACATGCCTCCTCCAAGGAGGGGGTCCATATCTTTAAAAATTTTGGGGGGACTGCAATATCTCTCTGGGGAGGAAAGAGGAATAAAAGTGGAGAGGACAGGTTGGGGTGTCCTGCCATACTCTTCCTGACTCCCACATGTCCTCTCCTGGCAAATGTTTATGATTTGAGGAGGCCTTCCCTTGGTGTCCCGGTCAGTCTGGGCTGCTGTAATGGCGGACCCAGACTGGATGGCTTATAAACAACAGAAATGTATTCCTCAAAGTTCTGGAGGCTGGAAAGTCCAAAATGAAGGCCCCAGTAAATTCGGTGGCTGGTCTATAAATGGCAGTATTCTCACCATGTCCTCACATGGTGTGGGGGAGGGACAAGGAAGCTCTCGGGAGCCTCTTTAATATTCATGGGAGCTCTACTCTCATGACCTAATCGCCTCCCAAAGGCCCCACCCCTAAATACCATCACACTGGTGGTTAGGTCTCAATGCATCAGTTTGGTGGGATATACACATTCAGTCTGCAACACTTGGCTTCCACCTTCCTTCGTATCTTCCCTACCATTTCTCTGGAGCCTGGTCTCAGAAGCAGCCACTCCCACCTTGGTCTCAGGCTCCCAAATCTGTGAATGTCCTCTGATCCCATGTTTCCCTTACTTTCTATCTTGTTTTGATCAACTCTCGGATCTGTTCTTATGCGAGATCTTGCATTTGCCTCACCATGGGCATTTGCCCACCTTTTTTCCCCAGGAACATCTCAGGGGGCATCTGTGGAGCCAAGCACAGGGCTCGACTCTGCTTGGCACTTGGACCCTGGCTGCAGGCTCATGCTCCAGCCCAGCCCATGGTCCCTTGCTGTCCATAAGCAACCTCTCCACCAAGCCCAGGCATGCAAGCATTTACCAATAGTTTCCCTCCACATGGAAACATTTGGACACTTCTAACCTGCTTGGTCCTCAAAGAAATTCTCTGTTCAGTGGCCCTGTGGCCATTGATGATTATATGAACTGTCTGCCTACTGTCCTATGTGACACACTAGGTAACACTACCTGGGGCTCCCAACCCTTCCACGAACTGCATTTTTCATTCATTGCAGTCATTACTTGAGAGGATTGGGGAGTAGAAGGGAAGCCAACCCCAGGGATTCCAGGGTTCTGAGGAGGCCTGTGTTAGTACCTATCAGGACTTTCTGATACGTACCCTTACAGAGGCTCACTGATAGACAACAATTGTGTACATTTGCAAAATTTAATAAAAAAAACAAAATGGACATTTTAAGGTAGGCATGTACCTCTGCATGAGAGATGGTCTTTGAAACTCAGGTGACATGTAGATAGCTTAACCTGTTTATTTTTTTTATTTTTAAAAAGATTTTATGTATTTGACAGAGAGAAACACAGCGAGAGAGGGAACACAAGCAGGGGGAGTGAGAGAGGGAAAAGCAGGCTTCCGGCCGAGCAGGGAGCCCAATGTGGGGCTCAATCCTGGGACTCGGGGACCATGACCTGAGCCAAAGGAAGACTCTTAATGATTGAGCCATCCAGGAGCCCCAGCTTACCTGTTTAAATGATAACCTTCTTTTGAGTGCTGTGGGCAGAAGACATAGTACATTAACTCACTTCATCTTCACTAGACCCCTACAGGGTAGTAGTACTCTCATTTCCATTTCTCAGATGAGGCGATCATAAATGGTGAATGATCCTACTGGTACGAAGTGGCAAAATGGAGATTCAGACTTGGATGTCTTTATTCCAAAGCCCACGCTCTTAACCACTATCCAGGAAAGACTCTCAAGCGGGACCTGCTGACAGCATAGACACCCGTTCATCCCGGTGACAGCACATGCCATGCTCAGCAGAGTTTAGAGCCTGTCTCAGTTTGAGGACAAAAAGCTCTATTTTATTAGGCTTTCCAGAAGCCCTACCAATGGCTGGACCAAATTCATAGGGTCAGTGGATAAGCCGGGGGTCCCTTATTCTTTTGGGGACATCACACAAGTCTTCCTGCCAGTCAACAGTCATTCCATTCTGTCTCCTAAAGCACAGGCCCAAGAGAAGCCATCCTTCCACCTCGGGCCACATAGGGTGCCTAGAACTGACCAGAAACCATGATAATCTTAAAGCCAAAGTCACCCAGTTTGGCAGCCTGGGTTTTTGGCTTCCCTGTAAGAAGAAACTTGTCAGCCAGCCAACAGAATTCTTGTTGCTGGACAGAGCAGTTCTGATTTTTCTTTTCTAGATTGGATATGTATATTGTCTATTATTAGAGACTTTGTGTCAACAAACGAGAAATGATGGCTCAGGTGAAGGCTAGCTTTCCTTTGTACACTCATCCTGAACACACTTTGGCCATCCTGATTAGACTGACCGGCATGCCAGTATTATGTGATTCTCTGGTGGTCCTCAAATCTCCTTAGCAACACTTGCAAAGGCTCTAGGAACAGATTGCGTCTGTAGCTAATTCCAACCATTACGTGTTGCTTTATACTGGTTCCATTTAGAAGAAAATCCTTCCTTCCAAGAGCCTCAAATATCTCAATTACAAGACTGGGATAATTCTTTTTTTTAAGATTTTATGTATTTATTTATTGGACAGAGAGAAACATAGCTAGAGAGGGAACACAAGCAGGGGGAGTGGGAGAGGGAGAAGCAGGCTTCCCGCCGAGCAGGGAGCCAGATGTGGGGCTCAAACCCAGGATTCTGGGATCATGACCTGAGCCAAAGGCAGACACTTAATGACTGAGTCACCCAGGGACCCCAAAACCAGGATAATACCTTGATGCTATGAATGGTGATAGTGAGGACGATGATGATGGTCATAGCAGACCTGTATCCTAAGTTTGCCATGCAAATAGTCTACATTAAGTACATGAAAATGTAAACTGTAAAGGGTTGAATTGATGGATCCTTATCTAAGCAACTAGAGGGTAGAATAGAGCAAACACTGGACTGGGAGTTTGATTTTATGCCTTTTGCAAGACAGGGTACATCACTTCACGTTTCAAGGGGCTCCCTCTCCCATCTGTGTAGGCAAGTCATGCCTTTTGCCTTTCCTCCTAGCTGGGCAGTTATAGAACCCAAGTGAACATTCTGGAAAGTCATCTGTAAACTATAAAATATCGTGCAGGCACACAGGACAGCTAAATGCACCAAGGGAAGTTCCCAACATGGCGAAATCATATGGCAAAATCCTTCTGTAAATAATCTCCTGCTCCCATATGCTTCGTAAGTCCAGAACAGGCTTACATTTCAATTTCAACCCAGCTCCAATGAATTGATCACATGTCCATACTGCAGAGAATTTTATTCAGTGGCTATATGATGAATGAATGAATGAATGAATGAATGATGCCAGGTATCATGAAGAGATGGCTCTATTTTTGCAGCAGCAACTCCACATGATGTGTTTAAGGTCCTCCATGTAATTACCTTCCTGAACTCTCACCAGGCAGCATCAGTCATTATTGGTACCTGAAATTTACTCCAAAGTTTTATAAAGAATTGTGACATGCATTATATAGTGCTACTTGAGCACCAACTGAATGAAATGCATACAGATGCAGAGGACTTTGTAGGCACACAGGCAGAACTTAGCTGTGCATTTGCTTCTGCACCCAGCCTCAGGGCTGGCCTGGGTCTCCAGCCCCACCGGGTACCTGGAGCTCTGCCGCCATAAGGAAGACCCTACCAGCATCCCCCGAGGGCAATCTGCCCTCTCTTATATCCCAGCCCTTCAGGGTCTAGGCTACAGCCTTCACATCCCATTCATGACCACACAGATGAAGCCTGTTCACTCTGCATTTGCCAAAGTCAATGACGGTCTGCTTGTGCTAGCAGAAAAGGAAGCTACATCTAGCTGGTTTTCTGAGTTCCTGGTTTTCTGCTTTCCCTACTTTGGTCCCTCATTTATTTATTTATTTATTTACTTACTTACTTATTTGCTTATTTGTTTGTTTATTTATTTATTTATTTATTCATTTATTTATTTATTTTTTCATTTGTATTGATTGAGAGAGAACGCACAGGAGAAAGGGACATAGAGAGAGGGAGGGAGAGAGAGACTAAAGCAGACTGCACACTGAGCTAGGAGCCCGACGCAGGGCTTGATCTATCCACCCTGAGATTACGACCTGTGCCGAAACCAAGAGTCAGCTCAACCAACTGAACCATTCTGGTGCCCCCTTGGGTCCCTCTTTAAATTCCCCCAGGACATCCCTTCCTACTCAGTCCTCTGAATCTCACCCCTTGCGAACGACACCTCCTCTTGCAGGATGCTATTCCCAAAGTGTGTTTTCGGATATTTCCTCCACACTGTAAAAATTAATGGACTAGGAGTTTTGTGTTCGGTTCTAAGAGAACTCTTAAAAAACCGCAGTAGAAGAAAGCATGGTTCAATGGGTGAAAATGATGACTAGCTTGGATGATGACCAATTCAGATAATTGGCCACAGACCTCTAATCTCGCTGGCATCCCTCTGCCACTCAGCAGGGACCCGGCGGATCATTCCATCAATATATTTATTTTGTCAGCTGTCACTGTGTGGCGCCCACACGTCTCAGCTGGGTAACTTTAGGCTGAGAAATGGAAACCTGCCAATATCAGAATCATTTCATCCCTATCACGTGCCTTTCTTGTCATATGGATTTTCAAGGCATTTCTGCCTGGCTTGACAAATCTCAGCCATGACCTTGCTTTTAGCTGCTGGGTCCCTTTAATTATTACTATCAATTCCAACCAGCTTGAGTCAGTACATTTCCAAACTGCATTAACTCAGTCAGTTCTACCCACGAGATTTCTATTTGATTCTGCCTGACATCACCCTCTATCCACGCACGCACACACACACACACACACACACACACATACACATACACTCATCTCACCCAGTATTGCTCTGGTTACTTGTCTTCAGCAGGGAGCATGCGCATGTATACACATAGATTTATTTTCATATGACTTTTCATGCATGGTTTCTCCTTGGAGTAACTTCACTCCCGTCCAAAGGAAAGTACTGGATTCCTGATAATGTTAAATAACTAAACCATTGCCCATTCTGCATTGAGTCCTGAGCTTTCCAAGACAGTCTACAAGATAGCAGTCATCACTTTGAGAGGTGAAGCAAATGGTCCAAAATGGGTTTCAGAGACAAACTACCTTCTAGTTCATTATAGTCCCTGAGATGAAGTGAGCATATCATATAGCTCATGAGAAAGTGATCGTGAAATTACCTATCTACCCCACCACCCACACACCCAGGGACACCTCCGGGGGCCTCCTCCTTTTTTTTTTTTTTTTAAAGATTTTGTGTATTTATTTATTTGACAGAGAGAAACACAG
>PITA01032008.1:0-14450 GCA_004023965.1 Spilogale gracilis
AATTTCCATTCCTCTGGAGTGACAGTAGTCACAATTCCCTCCATGCTCTGGATTTAGACAGTCTCAGTCCAAATTCTGATTTAGCATCTGAGGATCTGGGCACTTTCAGAACTGAATTTCTTTTTCTATTCCTCTCTTTACTTGTGTCTGACATCAGGTGGGAATGATGATATGTACGTATTAGATTTATTATGAGGGCAGAATAAGGAAAGATGGGCAGAGGGCTTGGAGAGCTCCTTGGAACGCATGATAAATGGTAGCTCCAGGGGTGGGTCACGTAGCTGGTGTTGAGATCTGCCATAAAGAGTCTGAGTCATTGACACGGAGCCATCTCTGACTTCCTCAAAAGTAGGGGTGAAGTAAAGGACCTCCCAGGCTTTGTTTTGAGTGGAAAAACATAGGCAGTTTTGAAGGCCCGAGGAGGGGAAGAAAGGGGAAAAAGAGAGAAGAAAGGGACATTGGTGGAAAGAGCAGAATTCTTTAAAGGGAAGTGCTTTTATTATGTTGCTATGTGATCTCCAGGAAATCTTTTGAGAGGTCCACCTGATTTGCTAACAAGGATGAATTGGAAAGTGCCAGTGGGGCTGAGGAAGATGTGGTATCGTGTGAACTTTTACTTCCATGGTTCTGTCCTTTGTCCAGCACCCTCCCCCTGCCCCCCGGTTAGGTGGGTCTCTGTCCTTACAGAGCACTCATGTCATCCGGATTGGCGTAGAGAGGAAAACTGGTCCTAACCACGGAGGTTCATGTCAGAGAGTCTGCAGTGTCACTGAGAACAGAAGACGGATTGACAGGAAAATAGACAAGGTTTATTCACATGCCTCTGTCAGAGCACAGAAGTGGCTCCCTGACCAGGAAGGGATAAGGGTTTCTATATTAACTTCATGGGGGAAGGACGGGATGGACATTGGCAATAAACGGGATCTTGTTTTTGTGTTTTCAGTAGAGATAAATGAGCATTTAGTGGCCGCATGGGAAGTAAGACAGTTTGCGATAATGTTTGCTCATGCAGGCGTGCGTGGCCTGACCTCTTCCAGGCTGTAAAACTCCCCCAGTAAGATAGGGTGGGTTTTAGGTCAGCTTCACTCTCAGAAGCTTGCCTTTATAAAGGTAAGAGAATCTCTGAGGGATGTCTGGGTGTCTCAGTCGATTAGGCATACAGCTCTTGACTTCAGCTCAGGGCATGATTTTGGGATCCAGCCACCCTGTCAGGCTCCTCACTCAACAGGGAGTCTGCTTAAGGTTCTCTGTTCCTTTCTCTCTGCCCTTCCCCTAAACCTCCCAAAAATAATAAAATAAAATAAAATAAAATAACCACTTAGAGCTGACCTGGTAAAAAGTTTGTGACCTCCACACCTACCGCCTTTTAAGGGAGAGGTACTAGTTACCTTGCTCTCTATCTCTTGCTTCCTCCTCACAAGGGACAGAGGACTGCCCCTTTCCTTGGTCGTTGTGCCATTGACCCATCCTCTCCCCCCAGCTCTTCGTCTCCCCACTTCTGGGAACCGTAACAACAAATCCTCTGACTTTGCTTCTGTGTCCATGTCCTGAAACTGCACCCTGGGCTTTTCATTTCCCCAAAGTGGCAGTTGGAATGGTGAGGAAGTAACCTGACCATGTGGGTGGCTTGTCTCCTCTTCCGCAGGTCATCATCTTAATTGAATACACTAGCTCTGATTTCTCAACACACCAACCAGAATTATCTACCTGCACACTTAAAAATAAGGATAAAATAAGGCATGTGGTGACAACAATAAAATAAAATAAAACCGATAGAATTTATAATGCCCTTATAGCAGCCATCTACTAAAAATATTTCTAAGCATGGGTTTCAGGTTACAGAAAAAGCTACCCAATGGAAGTCTGAAATTCAGGAAGGAATTAAAAAAAGATGATGATAAATATTTAAACAAATAAATGATGTTTTGACTATATAAAGCAATGATGTCTTGTTAAGTTACAAAGATAACATTAAAATGTACATCAGGGACGTAGCTTGGACGTGATGTAAATTGCCAAGTGCTCAAGAGATGACTAAAGGTATTGATTAGACTTTTCTGTGTTGACTATGCATTTGAGAATTTCTATAGAAACAATGAAAAGAATGGAAACACAGGGCTTGAATTCCAAACTAGCAGATAAAAGTAGACTGTGGATCAGTTAGAATAGTCTAGGTTGTGCTGCAGTAACAAACAAACTCAAAACATCAGCAGTTGAAAGTTTCTTACTCATTTCTGCTACATTTCTATCCTGGTCCAGCCAAGGGGCTCTGCCTGCTATAGTTACTTGGGAAAACAGGCTGACACAGGCTCCATCCTGACACACATGTCATGATCACAGACTAAGAGGAAAGACAACATAGTACTGGGATGCTCAGGTGGCTCAGTTGGTTAAGCATCCTGCTCCTGATTGTGGCTCATATCATGATCTCGGGTCATAAGACCAAGCCCTGAGTTGGGCTCTGGGCTGTGCGTGGAGCCTACTTGGGATTCTCTCTCTCCCTCCCTTTATGCTTTCCACACACTCACTCTTTTGTCTCTCTTTAAGTAAATAAATAAGACCTTAAAAAATAGCACTCCACAGAACAACTCTTAACCCTCTTGTTAGAAGGGACACATGTCATTTCTATTCTATATATTCTAACAAACTGTTAGCTGTCCTATATCTCACTGTTGACTATATGTAGTATGTTGTGCAGCAAGCTTCTGAACTTATATACATATATAACTAATTTTATAGAGGGTGAAAAAATCTCAACGTTTTCTCCCTCATCTACCCTCTGTTATTTACTTCTATGCATTTGACTATTTCAGATACTTCATATATGAGGAATCATGCAGGCTTCAATCCTTCTGTGACTACTTTATTTTACTCACAATGTTTTAAAGTCCGTCCACACTGTTGCAAATGTAGGATTTCCTTTCAAGGCTGAATAATACTTCCTTATGTGTATATGCTGATTTTTTTGATTCCTCCATCTATTGATGGACATTTGGATTGTTTCCATATCTTGGCTTTTGTGAATAATGCTGCAACAGACATGAGAGTGCAAATGTCTATAGGACTGGATAAACTCCACATTGATGCTTTCATCTCAGAAGTATTAAGAGGAGTGAGAATGGAGAGAGGAAGAAAGTGGACTCCAATGTCTTTTCATTTTACTGAAGAAAAGCTAAGGAAAACCATGTTTATTTGTGTTGAGTACTATATATTGACTTGTATTGATCTACACTGCTTATATTTTGAAAAGTAATTAATCACCTTAAACACAAAATGAGCCCATGAGAGGGCAGGGGAAGGACTTAATAAAACCCACCAGGAAGTATGAGGAGCTCCAGAAGGATCCCCGTCCCCCTGAGCTTAGCTTCTCCTCTGCTGGGAGGCTTTCTGGCCCCTGTTCTGCCACCCTCACACTGGGCTGTCCTTTGAAGGCTTACCTCAGATGTAGAAAGACAGCATTTCTCTGTTTCTAGGAGCACTGTCTAGACAGTATGGCATTTTCAAAATTAACTTTACAAATTGAAAAGATGACTTACAGAAAATAATATTCATACTAAAAAATTAAATGATGGAAACAGATTTAGATCATCTACTCCCTTCCCTTTCCCTTGGAAGTAGCTAAGGCGGCCGTCTAAGAAAGAGGTCAGGCTGTCAGAGCGGTGCCGTGCTCTTATTGGACCCCCATCTTCTAAACAACAGAAATTCTCTTTTGTGCCTTAAAAGTACCACGTCGGGGCGCCTGGGTGGCTCAGTTGGTTGAGCGACTGCTTTCGGCTCAGGTCATGATCCCGGAGATCCGGGATCGAGTCCCACATCAGGCTCTCTGCTCGGCGGGATGCCTGCTTCTCCCTCTCTCACTCCCCCTGCTTGTGTTCCCTCTCTGGCTGTGTTTCTCTTTGTCAAATAAATAAAATCTTTAAAAAAAAAAAGTCCCAAGTCATCTGATCCGTTCTTAAGTTCTGTTTCCACACAGCAAGGGTAGGTGACATGATTGGAATGGTGTCCTTAGCTCATTTTCTCTGAGAACTGTGACAACTCTAAATCAGGGCTCACCCTCTCGGAAGGAGGCCTGGCCCTGCGATGCCCCCGGGAGCCGCGGATCCTAAAGCTCCTCAGAGCGACCTGTGCCGGGAAGAAAAGCAGAGGGTCCACAAAGCGTGGAAGGGGAGACACAGGATGGGAGCATGGGAGCTCATGTGGGTCTCAGTCGGGGCCCTGCTGGCTCTGACCGACTCCCACCAGTCCAGGAGGACTTTTTTTTTTTTTTTTACATTCATGAAGCTTTATTGCAGCTGTTTCCCTCACCCAAATGAAGTAACCAATCATTTAAACTCCCAGTTCTCCTTCCATTCTCAAGGTGACAATACTTCAGTACCTCTAGAGGTTAAGTTGTTAAATCACAGTTTTTATGCAAATAATGAACGTGTTTGTTAAGAAAAATTTAACCTTGTAAATGGCACATGGTTCTGATAATTAAAACAGTTGAAAAGAGCATAAAGTGCGGCTGACTGATATGTAGAGGATGCAAACAAAGCAGATTCAAGTTACTTCTCAGACAACACAAAGATACAATGTTGAAACCATAAAATTCCAGAGTAAACCACAATGATTTCAAGATAGGAGTGGCAGAAATAAAACAATCCTTGCAGAAAAATGTTACATTCTTGACCTTGGGTCTGGATACACTAGGTCTGAGTCCTACAGTGCTCCCCACTGAATATTTCAGAGGTACCTCAGTCAACACAGATATGACCCAAGCCCATGGCTGAGGTCACATGTGCTCCTAGAAGCCCAGTGTGGCCACATCCTCACTCACACAGCATTATTGTATGAATTAGGGTCAACTCTTGATCATCTCCTGGGGATGGAGGAGGGTGGTGGTGTTTATACGGAATAGCAGACATTCCTAATATTTTTCAGCCTAGTGCAAACAAAACAGAACGTGGCTACACAGTGGAAGGTAGCTGCACTAAGACTGGATAAGCTGCTCCCTGTGGTCTGAGGTCCTTCCTTCCTCCCACTTGTTCTTGCCCAGAGCCTCCCAGCTCCTCAGTCCCCGGCCTGCCATGGAGGTTTTGTAAGGGAGTGTCCAAGCATAAGATGTGATGGGCTTATGACTCCCACTCCTCACTTCCTGCTTCTGCAGGACCCTCTGGCTACCACCAGCTTTGGCTCTAACTCCAGACTATTTTTGGTGAAGTTCTGTAGAACTGGCAATTGTGTATATATGGAGTGGGGGTTGAGGCCCTCCACACAGAACTGCTCAACCACAGTGGTAGCTACTCCACGGCAGGAGGTAAAGAACAAGCAAGCTGGGGGATACTGGGCCACAGGGGGAAACTTCGAATTCTAGGGATAATCACTCATCTCATCCAGGCAGCTCAGTCTGCTCTGAAACTGATAAAATGCACAACTGAACCAGCAAAAACAAAGTCCCAGCTCTGAGTGGCCCCAAGAATGGCTCCTGTGACCCTGATGACCTTACAAGGGAATTTTTAAGAAGGAAATAGACAGACAGCTGGAGGGGAGCCTTCTCCAGGCTGAGAAGTGATAGTGATAAAGACCTTGGGACATGGATAGTGAATGTTCAGGAGAAAGAAACTGCCCAGGTCTGGGGCTACAACTGATCCAGAGAACCACCTCCTCAGAGGCAGTTTTATGTCCCACTTCAGAGAAGGCCAGAGCCCTTGGATCTTTTCAAAAAATTAATCATGCCTCTCACTCAGGAGTTGGAACTCCCTCCCGGCCTTCATTTCCTACTGTTTAGTCCAATCTGGCTAAAAGGGTGAGGGGAAGGACTTTCACTAAACATTCAGATCACTTAAGAAGAATTGTCCTCAAATTTGAGGTGACGGGTACCTCCCTCAAGGGGCTAGGATTTTATGTTTTGTTCTTAGCCACGGCTGTTTAAGACAGTCCCAACTTCAAATTCGTGTGTGCATCTTCTCTCATTTCCAAGCATTTTTTTTTCAAAAAAGAACAATCATATGTCATAAGAGTTCAGAGTACATAAAAAATTTTTTTTGTTATTCTAAGGAAATAAAACGACTAGAGAAAGGCTTTAGTTAAGGTTAAAATAGGCAAGGTAATACTTTCCATAGCATGTATGGCAAGATTTACCTAATCCCTTGTGTCTTTGGATAAAAATTACTTAGCTTCAGCACGTGTGTACATTCAAAATATAAAAAGCACTAATTATTAAGTTTTTAGAATTCCACGACTGAATTCCCTGTTAGTTGCTACTGTTGGGGACAGAGAAGAAGGCTTTATGTAAACAAGTGGCTGCATGCATTCACACTGAGTCATGGGGAAAAAGCCATTTAGATCTGGGCACTTCCCGGAAGTGATCTGGGCTCTGGGCTGAGTTTCTGTTATTCCACTCCACTTTTCGAGGTGTTATAAGTGGGGCTACAACATCACCATCCTGCGGCTTGGTGAAGTCTCTGGTTAAGCACCACTGAACGAAGTGTTGTTGTGCAACAAAGAAGGTCTTTGCATCAGTCTTCTTACAGTATATGCGGATTAGCTGCTCTGCAAATCTCTCTGGCAAAAGCTGTGAAACCTGATCTTTAGTAATCATGACTGCTTTGCTGAGGTCACTCTTACAATAGAGCGAACATGATCAACAGGATTCTTGTCTTCCATTCCATAATCCATGTTGATAACATCCACTATTAGATCTTCAGCCTTTAGTTCAGCTTCCAGCAATATGTCACTAGGTTTAGCCCTGGCAATTTCCTCTGGAAGGCATTTATAATCTTCCCTTTCAATTTCTGTTTTTCCCTTTGGCTTAGTCTCACCCACATACTTGTACAGATTACGGTATTCAATTTTTCTTAAAATCTCTCATGCTGCATCCAGTTTGGGATCAGAAGAATATAAAATCTCCAAAAAAAATGTTATCCGTAAGCTTAGTGAAGGCTTCCATGTCATCAACTGCAGTAGAAATGTGATACTTTTTTCCTTCAGCACCTGAAATCTCTATGTAGGGGTCTGCTTTGAGGAAAGCATCTGTAATCATTGTATCAATGATGTTGCCAACTTTGTGTTGATAAGCTCTGTGGTGCAAAGAGTTGCGAGTATGGAACATGTCATACAGATTCCCAACCTCCTTATCTCTAGTACAAATATGCTTCCTATTATCTACTTCACAGACACGGGCAAATTTAATAAAGTGCTGGTAATCAAAATTATTTTGGATTCAAAGATGATGGCAGTCCCTGGCAAAATAATCCCATTTATCCACATTGATGCCATTTCTTTTATTGGCCACTATCTCATAAAGGAAGCTTTAGGACGCCCTGTATATGGCCACGAAGACTCTTTGATTGGTGATTCAAGTGGTCCTGTAAATTGTTCCTTGATAAAACAAATGTCTTCTTCAGGGATGAGACCATAGTATTCCATGACCTCTTTGAGTCCATTAGAATTAACCAGGTGCTCAAACATCATCACCGAGTCCTGTTCATGCATCCATTTCACATTTGGGCAAGCAAGTGGAGAAATCTTCCATCAAACATATGAGAAAATGGCCCATGACCGAGATCATGACAAAGGCTAGTAATATGAACACAGAGGACATCTCGTTCACTTATCTGCAGCTCTGGTTGTTTCTCAAGCAGTGCATGAACCAGACATCCTGCTAGATACCCTACACCTAGACTGTGCTCAAATCGGTTGTGCGAAGCACTTGGGAAAATGTAGTAACTGCCTCCCAACTGTTTGATATATCGAAGACACTGAAATTGAGGTGTGTCGATGATTCGGATGAGGAGAGGGTGAAGTTCAATGTGGCCATGGATAGGATCATTAATTACCTTCATTGAATCAACAAGAATTTCACTCAGTTGTTGGATATATTCATGCAGCTTCTTCCTGTCACCCGAGGTACTTATGCCAAGATTTTCAAGATCAGACTCATTAAGACGGAGCAATGTCAAACCTGTGATTTTATTTTCTCGGAAGCGATCCAGCAGTCGGGGGTCACTGAAGCCACTACGCTTTAGGAAGCAGCACACCTGCTCCGGGCCCCAGGCCTGGTGATTCATGCGGAGTTCCCGGCCGGGGACCTCTCCGCCAATGCGGAACGTTTGTTTGGAGGGGTTCTTGGGCTGCCATCGCATCGGGGCCGCTTGAAGGACTGTTCCGAGTCCGCTCCCTGCATGGCTACAACCAGCGCCCGGCACAGTCCAGTCAAGAACCCCCAGGCAGACTTTTGAGGGGCGCCTTACAAGGGGCTGCCTGGTTGGCTCAGTCTGTGCAGCATGAGACGGATGGTTCATCCCAGGGTCATGAGTTCGAGCCCCGAGTTCACTGAAGTTTACTTAAAAAAAAATTTAAATGAAAATTTAAAAAGTGAGAACTTCAAAAAGTGTTAAAAAATGTGTGGGCATGGGACGCCTGGGTGGCTCAGTTGGTTAAACGACTGCCTTCGGCTCAGGTCATGATCCTGGAGACCCGGGATCGAGTCCCACATCAGGCTCTCTGCTCGGCAGGAAGCCTGCTTCTCCCCTCTCTCACTCCCCATGCTTGTGTTCCCTCTCTGGCTGTGTTTCTCTCTGTCAAATAAATAAAAATCTTTAAAAAAAAAAATGTGTGGGCATCAGTGAGTTGTGGGCCAGACCAGAGATGCCACTTTCCTATGTAAGGGCAGTTCCACCCCTCATCCTGTCTTCTGCGAGACCCACAGAGGAAGGCTCCTGAAGTCGCATTTGTGCCATTGAACTCTGTCTGAGTGATATGATTGACTGATGCAAGTGGGTCAATGAGACCTCCTTCAACAGGAAATTATATTTAAGGGAGAAATAGAAACTAAGAAGAATATGGGCTCACCACATAAAACAGAAGGGCCGAGGAAATGAATCTGCCCCCGAGAGATGGAGGGAATGCGTAGAACGGAACACTGATGAGAGACATGAGAGGCCAAATTATTCCAGTCCTGAGTCCATGATTTATGAGTCAGCAGTTACAAATTCTCAGCCCGCTGGGTGTCCTCCCTCCTCCCAAATTCTAGCCACCTGGGTCAGCCACAGCCAGAAGACAGCGTCCAGGGAACAGTTTGTTGACCAGAAGTAGCAGAACTTTTCTCTAAAAGGCCAGACAATAACTATTTCATCTTGGTGGGCTCTGTGTGGTATCTCCCTTCCCCTCCCTTCCTGCTCTCACCCTCCCTCTTGATCTGTAGTCCTACCTCTAGGTGGATAGTGGTTCCTGAATCAGGCTGCCTATTAGAGTGAGGCAGGGACCTTTACAAACATTCCACAAGCGAGGCCTCATCCTCACAAATTCATCTGGTTGCTTATTAAATGTTCATAAAATTCATTTATTGGGATTGAGTTGGGACAACTTCCGTGTCTCTCCTTTACTGTCACACTGCTAGCACTCTCATGACAGTTGTGACCCCCAAATGTGCGCCAGACATGTGGGGGGGGGAGGGCGGAGGGGCCCTACAGCAGGCCACTCTGGGACAGTGGCTGGATAGTCTACAATTTAACTCAATTGTGACAGTACCCCCTGGAGACAATGTCAGCTCCCCCAGGTTAAGGGCTCAGTCCCACAATCGCCCTCATGCCAGATGCCAATCACAAGTCCCACTTGTCACCTCTGCTTCTGAGTGCCTGGCTCTAAATCTCAGCTTCCCCCCACCCTCATGTTTGTAGATTGATTTGCTAGAACCGCTCACGGAACTCAAGGAAACACATATGCTTTACCAGTGTATGCAGGGCTATGATGAGGAGACAGGTGAACAGGCAGATAAAGCGATATGTAGGGCAAGGTCTGGGACAGTCCCTAATGAAGGAGCTCCTGTCTGTGTGCTGTTTTGTGTGTTGCTTCCTGAAGGCCCAAAGGAGAAGAAGGAGGCACAACAAGTCAGCTACAGGAGAGTGGAAGCAGCGGGGGGCAGCTGAATGGACTGTCACCACCACCAATTCCTAGTCTGGCATTTATCAGATACAAGATAGCAATCAACAAAGGATTCATAAGCCTTGTGAATAAACAAGAAGGGATGTGAGTTGTGCACTGATTATAGGTCTTATAGATAAGCAAGCACAGTTAAAGGGATCATCCAATCAACGGATCATGCAATCAGCCATAGGTGGTCTCTGGAGAAGGGGAGATAACCGAAAAAAGAAGCAGGAGGCGTTCCTCCCTGAGCCGGCCAGGCATTCCCTACTGCTCGGCTTCTGTGAAGTAAATCAGCCTCTCTACAGAGGCCTGTTTCTAATACAGGTATTTCTTAAGGTTCTATTTCAGTGTGCTTGCATGACCAGTACAATTTCTCATGAGTTGCATGTAGTTTTGAGGGACAGCTGTCGGTGTGCATCACCTTCTCAGTGTGGATGATGTAGGAAAGACATTAGGGTTCGAGGCCAATGACCAGAACAAATTCTTGAGATGTCTTTCATGCAAAAAGATGGTTTTATTAAAGCAGGGGAAGAGGACCTGAGGGCAGATGGAGCTTCCCATAATATACTTTCATGTTGGGAGGGCTTGAGAAGGGTAAGTCTCTAAAGAATCAGGCAGGAAGATTTCAGTACCTTGAAGGGGCTATTTCTAGGAAAAGATCATTTTTTATTATCTAATAAAGCTTCAGTTATGAGGTCTTTCAGATTTATATCAGTGGACCATATGCTTGGGGGATGGGGCCATGATATATCTTGGAGGGGTGTGGAGATAATGGAAGTTCCCAAAGGACTTTTCTCTGTTATAGTAGACTTAGCAGCCCTGGAGGGCAGGCTAAGAAAGTAGTAACAGTGATGCAGCTGAGTTGCTAGAGGAACACACTCAGCCTGTGTCAGGACTGGTCATGGGTGTAGGTAGCAAGGAAATCGGGGTTTTCTTTCAGTTCTGTTCCCCACATCATAGATATGCTTGCCAACGTGTTAGTCCCCCTAACCCCGAACTTTTGGGATTTTTATAGAGGCTGCCTCACACAGGCAGGACAATTCTTACCTCCATTTCCAGCCTGTCTCCCCTCCCTTGAGGATGGGGGTGAGGCTGAAATTGCCAAGCTTTTAATCATGGCCCCAACTTTCTGATGATCAGCCTCCATCCAGAGACCACCCATGTGGCTGCCAAGAGTCTCTTTCTTACAACAGAAGATGTTCCCAGTGCTCTTTTCACTTAGGAATTTAGAAGAGTTTCTTGAGCCCTGGGGCAGGAATCAGAGGCAGAAGTCAGTATTTATGGTCTACTCTCTCGCAGGGATCCAGTCACTGATTTTGTTTTTTTAAAGCTCCCAGACAAACTTCATATGAAACCAGAGTTGAGAGCTGCTGGAACATTTGCTATGTTCAGCTCTAAGATCTGCTACTTTTCGGTCACTCCTGCAGTGACTGTCAGGTCACTGAAGCTGATTAGGGATATACATAAGTGGATATCTGATTTAGTCAATTATCTTGACTCTGCCACAATACATGATTGCATGCAGAAAATAATGCAAATTGAGAGAAAGTCCACCCTGGTCTGGCCCGTTAATTAGGACAAATGCCTTTGGGCATAAAAATTTTCTCCAAATTACCTTCATGCATTCTCCCCTCTGTAATGTCTTCAATCTATGAGTTCACTAATGTGTAAATAATGATTGTTGAGTAATAGTTGAGTAAGGGTGAGTAACTGAGTGGTTGGGTGACAGGAAATTCAGCCTTTTACTAGGTTACTTTCTCCAAGAATCTCCTGAAATGTCCAGGTAATATTTATACAGTACAGAACAAAAAGTCCATTGTGATTACTGATCAGATCAATGTACCCCGTTCCCTGAGGATGATGCTATTTTCCTACACTAGTTCCTACCACATGTGAACAGAGATCCTTGTGTCCACTCTCCCGAACTTGGCTTGAATACTTGAAACTATGCGTTATAAACGCAACGCTGCCTAACGATGAACACTATCGGGAGCTGATCTAAATTCAAGGACCCAAGTCCCATAGGGGAAGTTCCCCTACTGGCTACCCAGTTTTTCAAGTGCCGAGTTGTCCTGGCCTTCTTATGTCTCCCCACTGAGAGGAACCTTGAGTATTTAACACCCTTAGCATCCAAGCTCCTGAAATCTGAAACTACATATTTCTGTCTTTGTTTCTAAGACATGACAGAAATATGTGGCATAAAGGAAGGTAAGTCCAACTGGCACACTTGAAAGGAACCGCTTGCTTTGGAAAGATCCATTCTGCAGTGCTGGTAATTGACACACTGGTAACTACTTCAGTAGGTGGCCTTTCTGAGAGGTATTGTGTTTTTCTGGTACTCAAAGACCAATCCGTCTACAAAGCACTTGGACTTACACTGGCCTGCTAACCCAATGCGTCTAGTAGTTGGCAAGGAAACGGAAACGTATGAGGGGTCACTGAGTATGACACCCCCAAATATTCCTTTTTGGCAGGACAATTACGTTAAGTTGTTTATTGTAAGGAGTGCAGACAAGGGTAAGTTCTGAAAGCAGAGCAGAAGTTACCCCCTTGTTGTTGAAATTTACATTAGGAAGGGGTCCTATCCAGGAAGTGAGCCAGGTCAGGGTTCATTCTCATCTGAGAGAGTCATCTTCGTGACAGGGCAAATTTCCTTTCCTAAAAGTTTCCTCTTCTCACCCTCCCCTGAATTGCCTTCCCCTTTTTAAAGCCCTAAATCAATATCCTTTCCTTAGCCCAGGATGGTGCATAAGCCTCAGCTGGATAGTTGCTTTTTAGTCTCCTATTTTTTTTAAGATTTTATTTATTTGACAGAAAGAAACACAGACAGAGAGGGAACACCAGCAGGGGGAGTGAGAGAGGGAGAAGCAGGCTTCCTGCTGAGCAGGGAGCCCGATGTGGGACTCGATCCCTGGTCTCTTAGATCATGACCTGAGCTGAAGGCAATCACTCAACCAACTGAGCCACCCAGGCACCCCTCATTTTTTTTTTTAAGATTTTATTTATTTATTTGACAGACAGAGAGATCACAGGTAGGCAGAGAGGCAGGCAGACACAGAGGAGAAGCAGACTCCCTGATGAGCAGAAAGCCAGATGTGGGCCTGGGTCCCAGGACCCTGAGATCATGGCCTCAGCCGAAGGCAGAGGCTTTAATCCACTGAGCCACCCAGGCACCCTAGTCTCATATTTTTGTGGAGCTTCCTGGTGTAGGTACATAATTTAAATAGTTTTTGTCCTATTACCCTGCCTTTTAAACCAGGGTGGTTCTCACAGCTGAGAAACTAGAATGGTGGTGGGAAAATTGTTTTTCCTACCCTACACCTAGGACCTAAATTCTTAATGGCAGCCAAATTCTGAATCTCAGTATCCTGATTACTATCTTCTATCTCTTCAAAGGCACCATTACTTCTGTGATATTTCAATATTTTTGTAAGGCAGGAATGTTTTTAGTTTCTGAGTGCCTTTTTTTTTCTTGACCGATGCTTTTTTTCATGCATTGCAATAGATCATGGGAGAATTGACTCTAAGGCTATAGTATCACTACTACTACTTATATTCAAAACATTATCTGATGAGATAGGGAAACCAGTAGCTAAGATGTGCGAAGCATCAGTTTTCAGGTTAGAACCAGTGTGTGAGGTACCATGCACACTCTATCACCTATCTGTGCCTCCTCCAAGTATACACAGATCATGGTTTCAAGGGAACAATGTAAAAACCATGAGCAGAGTTTGAAGGGATGGAGAACTTTTTTGCTCCAAAGTTCCAAAAAGACACAGGGGTGAGAGAAGTGGCAAAGGCCCTGCGTTGCAGAATAACCTTGAAGGGCACCAAGGCCCATATAGTTCTCCTGAGAACGGCGGCAAATGCAGTGTAGATGGCTCCAGACTGGCGATTATGTCAAAAGCATCCCAAACACACACACACACTCAAGGTCATTAAAATGCAACAGAAAGGGATTTTATTGCTGTGAACAGAATGCACTAAACTGACAAAAGTTCCAAGATTAAAAATAGGGGCCTGGGTCTCCTTGCCCCTTTCCCTATTGTCTTCTTTCAAAACACACAGAGCTCCAAAGTAGAAGAGAATGCTCTTTGTTTTGCTCCCCAACTCCGGTCTTGCATCTTGGCCCTGTAATTCTCACTTCTCTCCTTTTTTAAATGGGAACATAGAAATTAACAAAGAAAAATAAAGACAGAAGAGATCAAAATAGATCCTGCACTAAGTGTGAGGCAAAGTAATGGAAACATTAGTCTTACTTAAACTATACAGGAGTCTAGGATCTCGTACTGTTTAAGTGCACAGGAAGCAGACTTTGGGGAGGGTAGCCTGGCTGATGGTCCATACATTTAACAAGGTAGAAGCGGTACTGGGGTTTAGTCTTGTAGCGGCAGTTGGGGTATGTTCCTCCAGTGTGGATGCAGTAAGTCATGTGAATACGACCTGCACTCCAGTGACAGTGTAGGTCCCCCGGTGTGCAGTTTACCGCGGGCAAATTACAGGTCGCAGCCACGTTAGCGAAGGTATCCTGCAGAAAGGTGTTC
>PITA01032009.1:0-14431 GCA_004023965.1 Spilogale gracilis
AACAACACAAAAGCAGAAGCTAATGAGTGTTGGCAAGGATGTGGAAAAATTGGAACACTTGTGCACTGTTCGTGGGGATGTGAAATGGTGCAGCCACTATGGAAAAAAGTATAATATGCCCTCAAAAACTTTAAAAATAGAATTGTCCTATGACCCAGCAGTTCCACCTCTGGGTATCTCTCCAAAAGAATTGAAAGCAAGATTTCAAAGAGATATTTGTACATTCCTGCTCATAACAGCATAATTTATAATAGCCAAGAGGTTGAAGGAATCCATGTGATCATCAGTGAGTGAATGAGTAAGAAAAATGTGTATCACTACCATGGAATTTTATTCAGCCACAAAAAAGGAAGGAAATTCTGGCACAGGCTATAACCATGGATGAAACTTGAGGACATTGTTGTGCTAAACGAAATAAACCAGTCACAAAAATACAAATACTGTATGATTCCCTTCTACTCCATGTAAAATAACTAGACTAGTCTGATTATTAAAGGTTGAAAGTATGATGGTGGTCACCAGGAGGGGAGGGGGATGTGGGAGTTGTTTCCTGGATGCAGAGTTTCAGTCTTGCAAGATGAAGAAGTTGTAGAGATTGGTTCAGCAAGAACGTGAATATGCATAACACTCCTGAACCGTACACTTAGAAATGGTAAAAATGATATATTTAATGTTATATATATTTTGCCATGATTTTAAAGACTCAGCAGTACAGAAAACCATCCAATTAGAAATAGGGCAAAAGGCACAAGAAGACATTTCACCAAAGAGAACATCAGGTTGTAAATAAGTACATGAGCTTCCACATCATTAGCCATGGGGGAAGCAAATTAAAATCACAACAAAATGTCACTATGCACCTATTAACAACAGTGAAAACTTCAAAAAGTGAAGGTATAAAATGACAACAAATATGCAGTTTTCTTAGACTTTGCTGGTGAGAAGTTAAGATGGTGCAGCAATCTGGAAAATAATTTGGAAGTTTCTTTAAAAACAATGTACAACCATATAACCCAACACTTGGACTCGTGGGCACTTATCCCCAAAAAATGAAACTTGTCCACACAAAGCCATGTACACAATTGTTCATATGTCCAAATTGGAAACAACCAAATTGTCCTACAATGGCTGAATGGTTAAACAAACTGTGGTATATCCATACGATAAACTACTGTGCAGCACTAACGAGGAATAAATTACTGATGCATGCAACAACTCGAATGGTTCTCAAGGATATTATCTAAGTGAGAAAAGAAGATCTCAAAAGTCTCATACTCATCCCATTTATGTAATAGTTTTCTTCATCTTTTTTTTTTTTTTTTTTTAGAAAAGAAGTGGGGTGGAAGGGCAGAGGGAGAGAATCTTAAGCAGGCTTCATGCCCAGTGCGGAGCCCAGTGCACAGACCCAGAGATCAAAACCTGAGCCAAAATGAAGAGTCGCACACTTAACTGACTGAACCACCCAGGTGCCCCTCATTTATGTAATATTCTCGAAATGACAAAATTATAAAGATGGAGAATGGATCAGTGGCTGTCAGAGGGCCGTGACTGATGAAGGCTAGCATGAGCAAAATTTTCGTGGTGATGGAATAGTTCTGTATCTTGATTGTGGTGGGTACACAAAGCGACACATGTGACAAGAATTACACAGAACCATATACACACTGTCTATCAATGCTAATATCTTGATTTTGATGTCTTTATAGAAGATGTAACCAGTGAGGGAAACTAAGTTAAGGGTCCGTGAGATCTTTTTCTACCATCTTTGCAACTTCCTGTGAATCTCTATCTATTCAAAATGAAAAGTTGTTTTTGTTTGTTTGTTTTTAAATGAGGCTGATAGTGGATCTGAGGCCTTTTCAGGCTGTTCTAAGAATCTAGCAAATTGTCCTCTTTGCAAGGTCCACCTGTGGATGTTTATATGGACGGTGTGAAAAATCTTGCCCACGCCACCTCTTTGACAAAATTCGACACATCGTTCCTCAGTGCTTATGCTGACATAGCTCATAAAGCAGGAAAAAATATAAACTGTTGCCATTTGTGCCCCAGGGTCTAGGTGAGCTGGATGCACATTGCGAGACCAAGGCAGAGAAAAGGACTCAACTGGATCCTTAAATTGAGGGGCAGATTCATTATCTGTGATATCTATTGGTGACATAGCACTAATACAATTGCAGTCCTCTACCCGTACTCCTCATTGAAGGAGATGCTAAATTTCTGCTCTAGGCTATTTAAAATAAGTATATCATTTTTTCCCACCCAAATTCACAGGGTCCCTGAATTCTTACCCCAGGTTAAGGACACCTACTCGGAGAACTCTTTTAGCTGCATTCCCACAAGTTTTGATTTGTTCCTATTTTCATTTCTGTTCAATTCAAAATATTTTCCTATTTCCATTGTGATTTCCTCTTTGACCTGAGGGTGACTGAGAAGAGTATTGCTTCGCATCTCTTCAAACCCGCAGTATATCCCTTGCAAATGTGTTTTAGAGGTGAAGTTCCCCAGAGCCGGGAGGTAATGGAGCCCCCGCAGCCCCAACCCCCGGCAGAGCTGCCGCGGCAGGGGGCCTCCGGGCTGTTTCAGTCCGTGCTGCTATAGCCAGGATGAAGTGTTTAATGTACAGGTTTTATTGCTTTAAAATTTATTATTTTTTTTTTAAAGAGCAGCGACACAGATTGAGTGGCTGCCTGACAGGGAACCTGGGGCTTGGGCAAAGAGCAGTCTGGCCAGGACAGGGTGCCCTTCGTGCTGCTGCCCCACTGGGCTTTGTCCTTCTGCTTTCCCTCAAGGTGAGGGGAGCCCCTGAGAACGACCGGGAGCAGGACTGGAATCTTCTAGCTGAGTAGGATCTGTGGTGAGTCCTAGTTGAGCTGCCCCACATCAGCTAAACTCAAAGAGACACCTGAGGCGGGGTGGTGGATGGGGAAGTAGGTGTGTGTGTGTGTGTGGGGGGGGTTCAGGCAAAGAAAACCCAAAACAGTCCACAGGGCGGGAGCCTGTCGACCCTACATGTTGGGGGCATTTGTTCTCAGGTTAGATATGCAGGGTGTACTAGTCAAGTTTCAGTTGAGTGATGCAAAAAAGATAAGTGGAAATTAAAAAGATTCAGTGGGTCTATGCCATTGCTTCACTCACTGTGTGACAGGGAGCACATGCTTCAACTTCCTGGCCCTCGGTTTCCCTGCTGTACACAGGGCAGGTGGTGACAGAGCTCTCCGGGGACACTTCCCACCCAAGACGTCAGTGACAGGAACTAGGGAATAAGTGACATGACCCTTCAGAGCCTCATTTGGCTCATATATGCACGCAAGATGATAATGCCTTCCACGCCCAGGGCCGTTGGAGTGACCAGGTGCTACTGGGCATGGGAAGGTGACACCGGGCATCATGGCAGTGTGACCTGTTTTCCAAGCCGCCACAGCTCCAGACATAAGAACAAGCTCACAGTCACAGCCACAAGCTGGTATTTCTCGGGCGCTGCCCTCTGCCCACTCCCAGTTCCCACCCTCACCCAGTTCCCACCTTCCGCAAGCCTCCAGGACCCCCCAGAGTCCATCATGGACACTCAGGCCACCGTGTGACCTCTGCTACTTTATGACTCATAGAAATGATGCCCTGTGCTGCCAACCCCACACACGACAGAGGTGCCCCTACCCCCTCTCGGGGCAATGTGCTGTCCTGTGGGCCTCCACTGCCTGCTCTGAGCGTGCAGGCATTCAGGCTACCAGCGCTGTGTGTGCAGGTGCCGCTCCCCGAGGCTGGGACTCTGGGGCGACAAATGAGCTCCCCCACCCCCCACCAAGGAGCAACACTGAAGTGGGTGCTTCCTTCTGCAACTCTCAGAGTGAAGGCTTTCTTCAATTTTCCTCCCCAGGTGCCTTGCCTGTGTGGCTAGGATCCCAGGCCAGCCCATGCAGCCCACCCCATCCGCCCACGCAACCCACGCTCTGAATGCTTGGGATCTCCTGGCAACGGTGGGCACAGTGCGTGACTCAGGAAACTGGAAGTCAGAGGTTGCCCCAGCCTGCTCTGGAAATCAATTCTTTGGGCACACAGGCAGGCCCCAACGTCACGTCTGGAATAATGCTGGACTGTGCCCCCAACAAGCACTGACGGGGTCACGGGAGACACCCGATCCTGCAGGCTAGTCCCATCTCTCTCCTGGGCATTTGGATGAAGGACTGCCAAATACGAGGGGGTTTCTGCAGGGGGCCACAGATAAACGCTGGGTCTGGGAGGGGCTGTGTTACACTCTGTGCATGAGGAAGGGGAGGAAGGCCAAGTGCAGCAAGATGAGACGGAAACAAATGAACAGTGGGAGAGCTCCTGGTTCTCTGCCCTCCCGGGCCAACTGCGCCCCTACCCTTGGCTCCCAGGAGACCCCCTGTGTCTGCACAACATAGATCCTTTCTGCCTGAGCCAGCTCCCATGGGCTCTGCTACTCGCAGCCCAGGAAAGCAGAGAAATGGGGGACTTCTCTGACCGCCCCGGAACTCAAGTGGCGCAGAGGCTGCGCTGGGGACCTTCCACCCAGCTCGGCTCTCCCTGCCCAGCTGGCTTATTGCCTAATAGTACCCCCCTTCCTCCCCTCTTCTCTCAAGGTGAGTTTTTTCATGAGGCTCTGGGACTTTTGTGTCCATAGACCCCAAATCTCCTTTCTTTCTCTCTCATTGTCGTGATTTCTTCTGACTGCAGAGCTCAGATGGATCTGAATCTCAGGGGGGGACCACAGCTTAGGCACTAGCTGGGATCCAACTACCATGCTTCCGAGTTTCTATGTGTTCTCTCCATGGCCTCCCCCATTAGGATTCCAGGCACAGTGCAGACTGCCTCTCCCCCTTGATGAAATTACCCACTTAAGCAGATGTCTGTCTGCCCGGTGGCATGCTGGTGGAATTCCAACAGGCCTACGACCCTGCTCCGAGGGCACCACCGGGCCATACACCAGTGCCTTCCACCTACCGTCTGCTTAGACCTCGGCCGGCCTGAGCCCAGGCTCCTTTCTGCGCAGGACAGAAGAGAAGAGAAAAAACAAACAAAATGCAGGACAGAGAGAGAGGACAGATAGGCTTTTGCCTTCTCCAGGACCTTGTCTGCCCACAACCCCTCACCAGCCCAGGCAGCTCAGCAGCCCTTTACTGTGTGGGGCTAGAGAGAGGGAGAGATACCCAAGTATCACGACTCTCTAGTATGGCTAACAAAGTCCCCCAAAACCAGGGCGCTCAAGACAGCCCGTTTGTGGAGCGTTGGTTCTGAGACTTGACGGGGCTCAGCTGGGCAGTTCTGCTCCTAGGGGTCAGCCAGGTATGGCGGCAGTCATCCAGGGACCTGGCTGGGCTGGAATTTGCAGGGCAGCTCCTTCTCCTGTCTTCTGCTTGAAGGGAGTGGCTGCAGGTTGGTGCTTTCCTCCAGGGGGTCCCGGGTTGTCTTCTCTGCATGGTCTTTCCAACACGGTTGCCAGCTCAGACCCCAAAAGGCACAGAGAGGAACCTTCCAGATCTCCTGAGACGGAGGCCAGGATACAGCGCAGCACTAGCTCTCTGTACTCTCTCTGTTCATTGAGTCACAGGGATCCTACATTGAATAAGGGAGCAGGGGCTGTTAGGGTCCTGTTTGGATTCTGCCACCCCAGTGAAAAGGAGGAAACCCATTGTCTGACCTTGGCTTAAGAATCATCTAAAGGGGCAGGACGTACACAGATCTTCGAATGTGGGTGTCATGCCGTCGCACACACAGGCTCAGTCAGGACACACACATGCTGAGATGCCTTCCACACACACTCCCCCTCCTCTTCACACTCAAACACACACACACACACACACACACACACCTCAGCATCCCATAGTTCTGTCCCCACTTCCTCAACCTCTCACCTGTGGGTCTTCAATAAAAATGGGGATGGCACTTTTTTGATCAAATCTGCAGCTGGAGGAGCAAACATATTTTGTAAAGACTCAAGATTCAGAGGCTTAGCTGGGTTGGAGGGCTAACAAGACCTACTCCAGTTGGGATGTGTGTAGAGAGGCCGTATGATTTCCCTGCAAAGTGGATTATATTTAAGAGTACAAAGAACACTGACTGAAAAATGGAATGCTGGGACATGGTCACCCTAGTTAGAAAGCCCTGACCATGAGGTTAAAATACCAATTTCACAAGCACGGGGAAGAGGCTGGATATGACAACCCCCACATCTGTGACATCCACTCAGGTCCGGGTTCTGGTTAGGCTCCTCAATTCTTATTCAAAAAATGTACCAACTGTCAAAACATACAAATATCAGAGAAAATCTGCATGTAGGTCCTTGCTGGAGAACACAACCTCGAACTCTCCACTGCCCCTTCTTTGTCAAAAACTTTGCTGGGAGAAATGATGCTCCTGGTGGGCTGCCTGAAAGACAAATTATCCATCCATTCCTTTAGCTAGTCTAACTTCTACCCGTGGATAAAACTCACTGGAGCCGGTCAGAAGGCTGGTGGGTGACTTGTGCTGTTTCCTCTAGCCTGCATCTCCTACTCTATCTCTTACCCTGAATGACTTTTTAAATTGTACTTTGGTGCTAAGGCTTTAAAACTTTTCCTTTAGCTTGCATTGAGGCATTGTAAGAAATAGTTACACGCAGCCTGCCACTGTGCTGAGCATGGGAGGATGGCCTGGAAATTACCCACCACGTGTAACTTACGAAGACCAACAGCAGAAGTTTTCGGATTTCAGTTCAGAAAAAGCTGGAGTTCTTCTAAGCACCTGCTTTATTTAGAACGTAAGGGAACTGTAAAATTGTAAACAGTGTGGCTTCCCCGTTCTGCCTTGGCCACTGGGAAACTCAGGGGTACATTTGCAGCCCACCTCCAGCACCACGTGATGTATATTTCTGGGTGTTGCGTGGTGTGTATGCCAACCCAATGCCCCAGTATCCATTCCAGCCCATGTGAGTAGTCTTGGCCAGCCATGAAATTCCATTCCCTTATCCATGATTGGCTTCAGAGTGGATCTAATTCCAGCCAATAGGAAGTAGTGAGCTTGGGGCGGGGGACAGATCTGAAACTTTTTCTACTCTCCTAAGAAGAGGTGACCTTCCTTCTTTGGGGCATCATGATGTCTGGATATGACCCCTTAAGGTGCTATGATCCCAAAGATAAAGTGTGCACACATACACATACAGACAGACACACAGAGACAGACAGATAGACAGACAGACAGACACACACACACACACACACACACACACACACACACCCCAAATGATACCAGGACAGAGAGAGAAGGCATGTGGGTGCGAGATTTGCAGGTATGTCAGATAAACAGGCTCATTGTTTAACATTGCAGACAAAGCCAGCCTGACACACACTGGTTCTCTTGTTTATTTACCTCGTTTTTCCTTTGAACTTGGTCTCTCAGCTCATTTTCTATGACTTTCCCTCGCGAGTGTTTTGCAGGTCGCCACGGCAGATCTGGATATCCCGGAGAACTGACTCGGTGATTTGGTACAACTGCTCAGCGAGTGTGTGGTTGGCAGCTGCCCAAACAGCCAGAGTTTCTCACTCGAAGAACAAGCTCATGTGGAGTGCCTACTGCTTGTCACGGCTATTCTAGGTACTAAGGCCATATCAGTGAGAAAACTAGACAAGTGCTCTCCTCTAGGGAGGGAGCATAAAGAGTAAATTTATAAAATAATAATAATAATAATTTCAAAGAGTGTGGATGAGCAGATAATGGGAGGGAGAAAGAGGAGGTAATGCAGTCAGTTACTTTGGATGGGGTAGTCAGGGCAGGACTTTCTGAGGAAGATGTTTGACCTGAGACTCAAAAGAAAAGAAGGAGGCAGCTATGAGACTCTCCGGAGAAAGAACATTCTAGGTGGTGGGAACCACAAGCACAAAGGTCCTCACGTGCAACACGTTTGATATGTTGGAGCCGTGTTTTTCAAATGATGGGCTAAAACCTATTGGTGGTTGCAAAATTGGTTTAGTGGGTCAAGATCCAGTATTTTTTCAGATGAAATAAAATAGAAGAGAACAGAATGAAAATACCAGTGATCCTTACACCTAGTAGGGATTGATGTATGGTTTTGTAATGCTTTGTTTCCGTGATATATAGGAGTGGTCAATGGGATGGAACATAAAATGACTTTCTTACTGTGAATTATAGTTTAAAAAAAGAAAAAGGAACCCGCTGTGAGAGGAGAGGAGAAGAACCAGTGTCTGGAGCATGGTGAGTGAAGGAGCAAAGCAAGAAACAGAGTTCTGGAGGAGAAAAAGATCCAGCCCAAAAGGAGGGGTCTGAGCCCAGGGAAGAAAGCAAGCGAGAGTGGGGCCAGAGCAGGCAGAGTATGCCACAGGAGGGCCCCCGAGACAAGAGGCGACAGGAGAGAGAGATGGCCATGAGGTCCTTAATGAGCCTGATGAAAGTGATTATCATAGAGTACTGGGCCCAGGGCCTGATTGGAGAGGGTGAAGCAGAGCATGGGGGATGAAGGACTGGAGTCCACAATTAGAAAAACCCTTTCAAGAAGTTTTGACATGCAAGAGACCAAAGCAAATGGGGTGGTAGTTGACAGGGCATGGTGCCACCTGAGAGGCAGTCGAGAGACCAGGTGGTCCTGGTCCCTTTCACACCATGCTCCTTTGGGTTCCAGGCCCCATACCCCACTGGGACATTGAGAAATTGGGGAGAATCCTCCAAACCCTCTTTTCTCCAAACCAGGTCATTTCCTCAAGGATGCAGGATGGGTGAGTGTTTTGATGGAGGGAAGGAAGCCAATGTTGGAAGAGTGAGTCACTTGGCTTTGGAGCCAGTAATAGTCTAGGACCATGACATTCTGGCCAAGTCATGTGACGTCTCTAAGAGTTGAGCCCTCTCAGTATTGAGACAATAAGACCCATTTTGCAAGAAGAGATCATGTAGAGAAAGGGCTTCATTGGGAAAGACTTGCACTTAAGTGCACAATCAGCTTCTCCCTGCCAAGGGCAAGTACATGACACAAAAAACATCCCACAGCCAAGAGAAGGACTAAACAAGCAGCAAAATCACCCCACCTACACCCACAAAGGATGGACCCCTCTCTCCTTAACTAGACCAGGTGAATAGCTCCTGGTCAGTGTCTTCTTCTGCACACTTCTCCACAGCAACTGCAGAATGAAGCCTAGCTTCTTAGCTTCGAAGCTTGTGTCTCTCTGGCCCACGATCTGGCAGGATGTGTCATGGCTAAGAACATGGTTGTAAGTCATCGGACGGGTCTTCCCAGCTTTGTAGATTCTGAGTCCCAGAATTCCTCGTATAAGGAGGGGACAATCATCTTGGGGTGGGCTGGAGGGGAGGACGAAATGAAATCAGGGGAGTAAGACATTTGGCACAGTGCTAGATACACAGTAAGTACTCACTAAATGCATTGTTTTATCAGGGATTTTTTTACCACTTCTCTTACAACCACCCCCCTCGTACACCCTCTTCTCCACCTAAACCAGCCTTCTCACCCTCACCAAAGTTGCCAAACCTCGTGTCTTTGTTCCTGCCCAGTCCTTTCTGGTGGGGTTTTCCCTTCTTCCACTTCCCCGCTCAGCAAAACGCCTATTCATCCTTTAAGTGCCTGCCCTAATATACCTCCTCTGAGAAATGTTCCTTGACTCCTTGGGCAAAATGAACATGTCTTACTATGATGCATTCAAAATACTTTATCCTCTGTCATAGGGCTTTTGACAGTGTGTTATAAGAGGTTCTTTATGCACATGTCACTCTCCTCCTCCCCAACAAGAAGCTTTGAGGACAAGAACCATATCTTATTTCTCTCTGTATCCTCAAAGCCTCACACAAAAGAAGATGCTAGTTGAATGAATCAACAGAAAGGTGCATGAACATGGACAGATGGATGGATGGACAGACCAACAGCTGGATGGATGGATAGATGAATGGGCATTGAGCAGTCCTCCTGTCCATGTCAGCCCAGACCTCAGACTGAGCTCATCCTCTATGGGCTCAGGCTCGACTGAGACCTAGTAATTACTTGAGTGATTACTCAAGTGAGCAGTAACATAGCCCAGCTTGCCTGGACTGGAGCAGCACTGCAGACTCAGAAACGTGGGAAACAGAGTTTGGAGCATCCCTGTGGGCCAGAGAAAACCACTCAGGAAGAGCCAGGCTCTGCATAAACCTGCAAGGAGCCTCAATGGGAGAAAATGATTTAATTATCAGAGTGTCACCAAACAAATTGTACGCCTCATTTTTGGGTACTTAATGCTTATGGTAATTAACATTACAAAGATTTTTCTTCTCTCTTCTGTTTATATTTAGTTTAGCCATTCACAATAGAGCTAAAATTATTTCAACTAATTTTAGGCACTATCCCTGCATTGCCCCTACGTTTGCTTCCCCAGCACTGATACCCAAATGCAATCTTTAACTTCAGAGACACAGCCAAATGCAGGACAAATTGGAATCAATGCTGCCTTTGTCTTCGCTAATAAGTGGCTGCCACACAGAGGAGTGCAGAATTGCTAATTGGCCAGTCTCAATAGGGAAGAGACAATGGTGGCAAGGGCTGGGGGATTAATTATAGGGCCGCCTTCTGCAGCCCTGGCTTCCGCTGTTCCTGCCTTGCAGTGCAACAAGGGTGGGTCTCCCCACCCATCTTTAGAAACAACAAGATTTCCAGCTGGAATTCTGCTACACTGGAGATTCAGCCCCAACACCCAGCACCACAGCAGTGAAGGCAGAGAAAGGGGTGGAGTGAGCAGGTGGCCACCCGTGAGGGAGAGGAGCAGTGGGTGTGGTGGGGAGCAGGATGGGAGTGCGTGCACACTTACAGGATGGGGAAGATAGTGTGCCTCCTCAGGCATATGCCATCCCCCTTCCAAATGAGAGATGAGGCCCCATGAAGCCCAGAAAGGAAAGGGACATGCCCAGGTATAAACTCAGCCAGTCTTAGAACTCTTCTGAGCCTGGCTTTCAACTCCATTTTACCTGATTTTCAACCCCAAGCTCTTGACACTGCTTTGGCAATCTTTCCTCCACCATTGTCCTGTGTCCTCTGAAACCTCATTTCATTGTCTTTGGGGGAAAGAAATTACCTCCTAACTGTCCCTGTTAAAATGCAAATACCTCAGCTGAGCAGAGGAGCTGTGCGTGTTAGCCCAGATTTGCTGTTTAAATTAGGCAGCTGACACCAGGGAGAGCAGCTTCTCCAGGGAACGAGTTTTAAGAAGAGGAAGGGGAAACTGTTAAGAGGCAGCAGACCCAGATGGGACTCCGTGGTCGTCTTGAGAATGGGGTAGAGAAGCACAAAGGGGCAGCATCTGCAAGGAAAACAGCAAAGGGGCGGCGCCAAGGACAAACTGGACCAAATCCAACAACCCAAAACCAAACCTGGCCTTCTCGTGGATCTCGTGGATCCACGTCGCTGTTGCTCCACGGGGAAGCCCGCAGTGGGTCCTGATGACGCCTCCCTGTCCCTGCCCTACAACCAGTCTTGCTACTCTACGTTTAAAGCAGGCCCTCTCCCCCCACTTCCTCTTGGCCATCTTCTGCTTGGCGCGGAATTTGCTCTGTGTCAAAGTCAGATTGCTCAGGACATTTGCTAAAAATGGCAAGACAGGGTGCCTGGGTGGCTAGGTGGGTTGGAACCTCTGCCTTCAGCTCAGGTCATGGTCTCGGGGATCTGGGATCCAGGACCACAACGGACTCTCTGCTCGGCAGGGAGCCTGCTTCCTCCTCTCTCTCTGCTTGCCTCTCTGCCTACTTGTGAGCTCTCTCTCTATGAAATAAATAAAATATTTTTTTAAAAAAGAATATTATTTAAAGAAAAAAGCCTTTAAAAAATGGCAAGAAAGATCTTGCATCATTACAGGGCTGAGGTCAACTCAAAATATGGCAGGAGCAATTGGGGATTTATAGCCAAAGGGCAGGGAGAGAGCATGGTGTGGGAGGGGAGCAGTGGAAAATGACCAAGAGGAATTTGGTCAGGTACTAAAGGTGGAAGGATGGAGGGATTCCTGCTTACCTGGCTTTGGCAGGATTCTTCGTAAAAGTAGGCTCAGAGACCAAGGATCGCAAACCAGAGTCGAGGCTAGTCCGGAGCCTAACCAAAGCTGGTCAAGGCCAGGGTCCCTGTCACCTCTCCCTGAGCCCTCTGTCTCCCAGCTCACTCCTCCGGCCCACCTTCCATCCACAGTCAGAATTGTCTTCCTAAACCCAATCTGACCTCATCACTTGCCTGCTTTAATATCTTCACTGCCCTCTCCCTCACTGTCCTCAGAATAACACATGAACTCCTGGTATGATGGACCACATAAAGTTGGTCAGTTATCCCCAGATACCTGGAAAACCTGACCCAGAGGGAAGAGAATTCTTTGGTGTTCATTCCTTATTCCACTTGGGTCGTGGGCTCAGAAGGGGTTAAACACACAAGAACACGAGCTTCCCCAGCTAGGACCTTGCTTTGCTACAGTAGAACTCTTCTTTCCAAGACCCCTTGTGCTTTATCTCCTTGGTTTTCACGCCTCCCTAGGTAGCAGGTTAGAACATCCTCACCATGTCACAGATGGAAGACTCAGGATTAGAGTGATGAAGTGGCCTTCTCAGGTCACACAGCTAAGGGCTAGGTTCAGCCAGCATCCAGACCCAGTCTTTTGAGCACCATGACTGTAACTGCCCCCTTCCCCTCCTAGATGATAAACTCTAGGAGGAGAGGTATCGTGACCATTTCATTTATCCTTTGTCCCTGTTCAACATGCCTGATACACAAACACTGGATGGGAAAGGCAACAAAATCACTATCATTTATTGAGGACTACTGTGGACCGGTCCCGTGCTGAGTGTGTTGAAAGGTCACTCCTGGCCTAACACTGTTATTGATCCCATTTTACAGGTATAGAAACTGAGGTCCTGGGCAGTTTAATGACTCATTCGGGTGGCATGGTTAATCAAGTGGCTGGGCAGAGCTTTTCACCTGCGTCTGCTTGCCTGCAAAGCCTGTGGATTTAATGTGTAGTCTACACTGCTAAGTAAGCACATATGAGTGAAGGAATCCAGTTCTTGAGCTCCTTCCGGCATGCCGTGGCTTCATTTAAAAAAAGCACCTCCTCCTTTCCTCTACACCCTGACCTCTGAGCTTATCTGCATGTACACAGTTTGCAAGCAGAAGAGAACTCCCAAATATTAATGCTTATAGCTAATGTTCTTTGGTAAAGGTAATTTCAATGTTTTAAGATATTAATGTTCTTTTGGCTGGTGTCCTTTCTAAGTGCTTCTGAGTAAACATCTCTATCTTGTGCTGATTGATTTTCCACAATCAGGCTATTATATCCTAAACCGGGACATTCTGAGTCACATATTCAAGAGGAGAAATGGTTCAGGGTAAGTATGTGTGAGTGTGTGTTAATATTTTTTTTAGTTTCCTTTTGTGCTTAACTTGCAAGAAATATTTGAAATTCAAATAATGAGGTATTCATAGTGAATTTGCCTTTCTTAGACCCAGGGTAAAAATAAAATAAAATGCTAGACCTTTTTCTTCCTCCATTACATGGTGCTGACTTTCCTTTCTCATTATGTTTACCTCCGAAATTTGAATTGGAGTAAAATTTAAAGGAATTACCACCATTCTTCAGTACATTTGCAAATCAGTTAAGAGGAGCCAAATTATGCTCCTGCTTTTTTTGCAGGGCACCGGCTTCCCCAGCTCATAGGAACGCTGCAGCCCACAGCTGCCCAGCAAACAAAACCCAGCTGTCACGAAGCAGGCCTGGCATTTCAGCGCTCACCTCTGGTGACCAGTGCCGCCCGCTGAACCAACCCCTTGCTGGCAGCTCCACTTACCTGCCAGGAACCAAGGCTCCCACAGGGTGTTAATGGTCCCAGAAAAGCACACTCTGTCTTTGGAGTCAGAGACCTGGCTGTGCAGTCTGGACTCTGCCGCCTCCTGGCTCTGTGACCTTGGGCGAATCACTTGACCTCTCTGAGCCTCACTTTCTTTGGCTGCAGCGGAAACAATAATGCCTCTCCCAAGGTTGTCCTGAGACTGTGATCTAGAGGAATGCGCCTCCCAGCTGCAGGTACACATTGGGCTAGGAAGGTTTCCCTTACTTTGTCAGAGCTGGGAGGGAAGGTGGGTAAGACTGTCAGTTATCCCAGGTCCCTGAGAGTGTTCTTGCCTGTTGTCCCCAGGTCCTACAGGAAAGGAGGATCCAACAGGACCCGGAAGTTAAAATGCCACCTCCTCCAAGAAGCCCTGCCAGGTTGCAGCGACATCATCTCGTCCTTTCTTAATTCCCTCTGAATCAGGAGAATTTGTTCTCTCCCTTATATTGTTTCTCCCCTCTCCCCCGTGAAGCAGTTCCATGAAGGCAGGGACAAAAGGTGATGGCTGTTTGCAATTTCCCTTTCAACTGAGCAGAAATTGTTGTGGTCTCTGTTGACTCTCTTGCTACCATGCCTTCGCTCAACC
>PITA01032010.1:0-14438 GCA_004023965.1 Spilogale gracilis
GAAGGAAGGAAGGAAGGAAGGAAGGAAGGAAGGAAGGAAGGAAGGAAGGAAGGAAGGAAACAAAACTTGGCTCTTGCTGCCACAGAATTCAATTTAGTTGAAGCTTTTACTGAATCACAGTAAGAGAAATCCGAATAATGTTGTCATAATTACTATTTAATTACAGAGTAACAGAGTCATTAAATTGGAAACAAGTTTTTGTGTGTCAACAAATTGTGTAGCATTTATCAGGACCACTCAGAGGCAAAGCCTTAACCATTCCTTCCTGAGCTATTTTGTAACTTGCTGAGGGAAACAAAACAATAAACAACAGTTTGCAACAGGGCATGTGATATGTTAGGTATTGAAGTAATGGCTTAAAGCACTGTGTTTGAAATTCAAACAGAACTAGGGAAGTAGCTTGTTAACCTCAGAATGATTTTTTTTTGCGGGGGGGGCGTTGATGAGAAAGGGAGAGACTATATCTTAAGTAGGCTCTACACCTAATGTGAAGTAAAACCTGGGCTCAGTCTCACAACCCTGGGATCAAGACCTGAGCTGAAATCAAAGTCAGACACTTAACTGACTGAGCACTCAGGGGCCCCAGAACAAAAATATTAATGATGAAAAGTCTACGTGCTAGACACATACATGAAAAGATGAAACTCCTTATCTCTGAGGCCCAGGAAAGGGGTTTTATAATTTGTGAACTATCTTAAAAGCTACACTGTAAATAGTGTAGGTTATATTTACTAAAAAATTTCTAGTGAAACAGCTCTTGAGATGGGAGAATTCCCCCCCCCTTCATTAGCTTGATTCAAATGTCTGAGAAACAAAATCTCCTTTGTCTCCTAAACTGTAGTGGAACCACTATCTCAGGGATCTGGCATTTCCCTTCCTTTACAAAACATGCTCAGCAAACCGTACCAGTTAAATACAGATTGGTAAATTGGTATTACTTATAACTGTGACATCTGTAATGTTTTGTAAATTAACTGGTTTAATAAAATCCCAAATGTGAGAACTTAAAAATAATTTCATGTGTAAGACCTATGCATGTCCCTCAGGCTCTCCTCCAGTCTAGCGCTGACTCGAGGAACTCAGGGACAAAATGACCATGGTGGGTGGCATTTATGCACAAAGCTAATTTGGCTAACAGTACTGTCCCACTTGCCAAAACAGAGACCAATGCTGTATATAATATGCTGGTTTATGCCACTGGTATCAGAAAACATCTGGGGGCACATCGATAACTCTTAATCACATCGTAGTGATTTATTTTCTCTGGGCTAGAAACTTACCTGTGGACTTACTGAATGCCTCATTCACAATTTCAGTATTCCTTATAATGCTTCAAAACAATGGATTTGTTTTCTAGCTGGAAAGGTGGGACAATGTCTTGAAACCCAAGGAATTTGTTGTTTATACTATGTCTCCAGTTATCTCAAAGAAATAATGAAATAGCACATTGAAGATTCAATTTCAGCACTTTCTGGAAGATAGTACCTTGTGAAGTTAAGGAAGAATGTTATCTTGAAGAATGCAGTAGATGATCTTAAGCAGTGATTCACATTCTAATTGGACTGATTTTAAGAAGCATCGTTATTTTAAGTACTGTTAAGAAGGTTAAAAAATGTTAATAAGTAAACTATGATTCACAACCATTGTAAGAAGCAGGCCAACATCAGAGACACAAAAATCTAAAACAGAACAAAAAGACTTAAAATAGAAGTATAGTAAATGGTACTCTCTCCCCCACCCCTGCCACAGTCATAATATAAAGCTGAGGAACAAGGAGTGAAAATAAAATTGATGTGCTAACCTACAGTAGCAATGTTACCTTCAAAAAAAAAAAAAGATTCTGCCATTTTTTTTTAAATCTATTCCGACAATATAATTATGTGGATTTCTTAAAACTTTATTTCAAGGTTGTTCAAGGACAGGGACCTAAACAGACCAGTTCAAAGGTTTCTGCCTTTCTGGCCACCTGGGTCGCTCAGTCGTTAAGCATCTGCCTTCCGCTCAGGTCATGATCCTGGAGTCCGGGGATTAAGCCCCGCATTAGGCTCCCTGCTTGACAAGAAGCCTGCTTCTCCCTCTCTCACTCCCCCTGCTTGTGTTCCCTGTCTAGCTGTATTTCTCTCTGTCAAATAAATAAATAAAATCTTTAAAAAAAATAAAATGGGTTTCTGTCTTTCTAGTGCTATTTACAGAAAAGTGTGGTTAGATAATCAAGAAAAGGCTTTCTGATTAGAGATCATTAAACTTCTAACAGTCAGCAACATTAAATGGTGGATGTGTAGATGGTTTTCCAGAACAGATCTTAGGTTTATTAAAGTTCATCAGGCAAGTATGCAATGGTGTCTAAGCAATTTCATTAGATATGCTTTTTTTTTCTCTCTCTCTTTCAGAAGGAGGTTAGGAAATGCATACCAGACCAGGTATGGGGCAATATTTTCTTCAAGTTACTGAAGGAAAAAATACTTCTACAAGGGATGTAGTGATGGCTGCATTTTAGGCTCTTCTTGCAACAAACAAAACAAAATAAAATTAAGCAACATCACCTTGGATTAGAATACCTGTGTTTTCCAGTGGTTTATCTAATTGCCAAAAGGAAATAGGGCAATAGTGTTTTACAATGGGAAAAAAGAGGAATGTGTCTGGGGCCAAGTGATTTATGAACTGACTCCTATGTCAGTCAATCTATTAGTAAAACTTAATAGAAGATTATATTGAGCAAATTGTCATTCAGGCAAGACCATGAAGGGACCAGATATCTCAGAAAAAAGGACTTGAATCAACTTACAAACCAACCAAATAAAATATCCAACAAAACAAACAAACAAAATAACCAGTTAAGTGTTGCATGAAAGTGAAAGAGCCTGGCACTGGTCTTATGACTACTCATAGAAATGACTCCTAATAGAAATACATAGTTTCTTTTTGTCTATGTTAGGTATACATCCAACCTACTAATTAATTTTTTCCTCCTTTTCCCTTCTGTCACTTTTAAAATATAAGATATATCATTGATGTTCAACTTTTAATTGAATTTTTAGGTCTATGCATAAGAGAACAATCTAAGCTTCTGTAGTAATAGAGTCCAAAATAGAGTGGCTTAAAAGTTATTTCTCTCCCATATTTTAGTCTGGGTTGTGGTCTAAAGTTGGATGGTAGTTTGAGCCATTGCCAGGGATTAGAACTCCTTTCATTGCCTATTGCCACATTCCTAAATGCTGTCCCTACTCATCATGCCCAAAATAGCTTAACCCCACCTCCATATTCAGCCTGGAAGAAAGAGGAATGAAAACATAATGGGACAACATGTTTAGGATGGCCTTTAGGCGTTTTGACTGATCTGAAGAGAAATGAGTATCACCTAGAGATGAAGATAGTCTTTGATGACACCGATTCTACGCTCTTGGGGAGAGTGTGAATGCATTTCTATCTGTATGGCAATGGATCTGTTAGTTCGCCACTGCTGTTGGAAGTTTAAGTACAAGGAGAAATGTGTGTGTGAATGTTATTTTTCAAAAAGACTGGATTCGGTGGCTGTAGTAAAATGACACTCACCTTTGCTTCAACGTTCTCCAAATGTGGCCTATTGGAAAATAAGAACTCCATTTTAAAACTCCTTGAAGCTGAAGTTGAGGATAAGGATGAGTCTGTGTCTGTTAGATGGGACTGCCTGTGATAGGAAAGGCAGAAATGTCCCGTTTCTTTGGGTGTTTTTTCCAGTAGACACCACTGGATACTTGTTTTTTTCGAAAATGGGATTCCAACCACGACATTCTAGAGTAGAGGTTGGCACCACTTTCCCTTAAAGGGCCAGACTGTATACCCTTATGTTCTGTGGAGCAAGAGGCCACACACAAGCTCTGTCACCACCACTCAGTTCTGCTGTGGTGGAGAAGGAAGCCATAGACAAACTGTAAATGGAGAAGTGTGGTTGTGTTTGCTGACTGGACTTGGCCCAGTCAGAGTAGTCAGCCACGTTCCTTTGTAGAGCATTGTGTGTGGAGCTTTTGTGGTCCAACTCAGCATTTTGTTCTCTAGTCACTCACTTTGTGGCTGCCGGGAGGTACTCATGGAGATAGTGGTTTCTGATTCTGTGGAGCACAGCTGTTCTTTGGATCACAGTTTTAGAGACGCCCTCCTTGTCTCTCATATCTCCTACTTTTGCTAAGGATTGTAGTTCTCTGGTGGGTCAGTTCAATGGTATCTATCTGGGAGTCATTAAAGCCTGCTTTTCTTTCAGAGACTTCTGTAAGCACCAGTGCCCTATATTTTAAAGCAATGTCTTCTTAAAACATATTGAGAGTGTGTTGTTTCCTGCAACTGACAGCTGTCTGATTCTAGATTATCTCTGTGCATCATTCAGAGACCATAAATCCCAACAGGGAGCATATAATGAGAGAGGTGCAAAGGCTAAGTGCATTCTGGGATTTTTGGTTGCCAAAGAATTTTTTTTTTAATCAGTAGAAAGCAGGAATAACACAACAAATGGTGCTTATTGGTAATAAGTCTGAAATCTCAGTGAGGAAAGCATTAAGGGCTGATGTTAAATGCCTCAGAATCACACTGGATTATGATTAGGTATCACCGATTGGGCCCATCAGGCTTCCTTTCTATTCATACAGAAAAGTAACTGGAACCAGTGGGCAATAAGTGGTACAAGAGATATTCCATTTTAGCAACTGCTAGGCCTGAATTGGTGGTTTACTATTCCAAACTAGTAAAGAGAAAATAACACAGAGATATGTCTAAAAATGTTAATGGCTGAGAGGTATGGTTACGAGCATTCATTTCCGTTAGAAATGGAACATTAGAAATTATTAAAAGGCATCTGATTAAAGCAGATATGAAATAGTAAAAACCTGGCAGTAAGAAGTAAAGGCAAGGCCAGAAAAGGAGATGACAGAAGTTAAAGATATGGAGTATGACTAGAAATATCAAGAGCAATCACAAATTAAAAATCAGCATTGGAGAAGAGAACATCATAAACTCACAGAACATCAAATCAGTGAAATATGGCAGAAGGACTTCATTGTTTCTTCAGCATACAGAGGAAAAGACACAGTTGAAAATTAAGCAGAAAAAACATTTTCTAGGAGGAGAGGAAAACAGATCCAACCTACAAATATTCTGAAGCTGGACATAATGAGCAATGACTTCATAGAATACTCTTCATAGCTGAAGAAGAATCTGCATAATTATTGGCCAGCATGGGCTCACCAAATTCCTGTAATAGGAATGGAGAAAAAAAACAAGAACAAAGAGAAGACCTATGGGAATTTGCATTTCAAGAGAAAAAAAAAGTTAAAACTTTAAAAAGCAGCCTTGAGAATGATACTCATCTATCAGCCCTTCCACCATATGATGATACAACCGAAAGTCAGCAGTCTGCAACCTGGGAGAGGGCTCTCAGCCGGCACTCTGGCCACAGACTTCTAGAACTGGGAGAAGTAAGTCTGTTGTTTATAAGCGCCCCCCTCCAAAAAGGAGGTATATTCAAAATAATGCATTAACAATCAGTGTGGCACAGAAATGGACCAACATGATGGGACCAACATGATGGGTACTGCCACAGGTCTGGCATGACCTTACTAGTAAGTCTGGCTGGACAGATTATAGACATAACTACATGTTTGCACATTTGTGTCAATTCAGTGAAAGGTATTTTTAAGTATGCAAGGTCTCAGATCGTATTTAGCCAAGAACACTCTTCTTACAACAAAGACTACTTGAAAGAGATCCCAACAAACAAGACATGAAGTAGAACCAGTATTTGGTGGTGAAAATTGAAAACAGTCAAATATAGAGATTGAATTATAACTACTGTGTATGAAGTTATAAAATTAAATGTAGAACCAAAAACTATTATTTTACCTAAGTTGAATTTATATACAACAAATTGCACAAATTATAATTTTATAGGTGGATGTAAATATGTTTACATGTGTGAAACCACCAGATGTAAACAAGATAGAGAATATTATCAAGACCCCCAATGGCCCTCTTATGCTCTTGCATAGTCAGGAGTGCCCCCTCAAGATAACCAGTTCTCAGGTGTTTATCTTTAGTTTTGCCTCTTTTCACCGTTCACTTTCTTACACTATCTTTTAATGACAGAATTTGTAAATTTAATAAAGGACAATTTATTGGTCTTTCTTGTTCTGCTGCATTATATTCTGTTTAGAGATATTTGTGTACCTCAGGCCATAAAATTATTTACCTATCTTCTCTTCTAAAAACTTATACATTTATGTTTCACAGTCAGGTCTGTGAATCAATTATTCTGCATGCATGATGGGAGTCAATATTTGTTTTTTCATATGGCTACCCATTTGATCCAGCACCATAGACTGGGAAAAAAAATCACTTCTCTACTCATTGTCAGTGACACTTCTATCACATACTACATTGATTGTATGGATGTGCTTATTTCTGGATTCTCTGTTCTATTTCATTGATCTACTTATGCAACACTACATTGTCATAATTACTGTAGCTTTATAATAAGTCATGATAACTGAATTGTAAGTTCTCTATATTCTTCAACATTGTGTGTGTGTGTGTGTGTGTGTGTGTGTGTGTGTGTGTGTGTGTTTAAGAGAGAGGAGGGGGAGAGCAGTGGGTGGGAGGCATGCAGAAGGAGAGGGAGAGAGAGAATCTTAAGCAGGCTTCACAAGCAGCATAGAGCCCGATGCAGGTCTCAATCTCATACCCTGAGATCCTGATCAGAGCCAAAATCAAGAGTCAGCAGCTTACCTGACTGAGCCACCCAACCCCTGTTTTATGGGTGGGGTTTTAAATTCTTTTTTATTTCACATAAATTTTAGAATTAATTTGTCAGCTTCAATATACCTGATGAGAATTTAATTATTATAGTACTAGATCTATAAATCAATTGAGGGGGAATTGAAACTATACTATTACAAATACAACAATGATGATTCTCTTGAAAGATTTGTAATTGAGATGATTACAATGGCTTAGAGAAAATAAGGGCTAATTTAAAATTTTGAAGTGTCTTTTGAAGTCACTGAGATTTATTACCTTAGAAAAATATCGTGGGCTCTTAAAAATTAAAAACAGTAACTTTTATCGGAGGGAAATAAACATAGCAACATAGTGAAAATATTGCCTGATACGCTATTTTTTTCTTCAAAAGAAACTGGTGCTAGTAGCGTTCTATATAATTATACTGATTTATGGCTACTACTACTAGCAAATGCTTACATGGAGCTTTCTACTTTAACTATAGTTTTATAAGTATAAATTTCTGCTATAGTTGCTGAACTTCCCTCAATGGTATTAATGGAAGTTATTTAAGTTTACAATAAAATAAACAGTGTCAAACAAAGGTTATTTTCTCTTGACTGAGAAGATAAAATTTAAATACTCACATGCAATGACACAAACAAGCTTTTTAAACAAAATATCCTAGCCACAGGGAAGGGTGATCAGTGAAAGAAGAAATATACTTTAAATATTAAAAAAAATAATTAGGGTACCTGGCTGGCTCAGGCGGTAGAGCATGTGACTCTTGATCTTGGGGTATAAGAAGTTTGAGCCCCATGTTGGGTATAGAGATTACTTAAAAATTAAAATATTAAAAGAAAGAAAAAGAATTAAACTTTTGTAAATGCCCTGATTCAAATGAAATAATGTTAGATATTGTCTGTTTCAACTTGACTCCATTTCCCATTCTGCACTGGACAGATGCTGATGGAAACTGTCAAGTTGGAGAATATGACTTGCTAACTTTTTGACTTTGGTAGACATCTAATTTGACTATCATTTCAAATTCCACAGTGATATTTTGTAGACAGCATGTAAACAGATTGCCAAGTAGGTAGTGATTTATCTTCACTCCCCTCCTTTCGGTACCCTTTCCTACCCCCCCCCCAACTCCCGTACCTACAGAGTCTTGCATACTGTCGCTGTCAATTTGTCATTGCTTCCTAGAGATTCTAGTAGTTTCTAACAACCATATTTGCTTCTACTCCCCACTGCCACAGCTGCATTACATGATCCAGCCCCTTTCACAGGCGAGGCAATAAGGTTGAGTTCAATGATATACAACATTTATAAGCCTCATCCTTAAAATCTCTTTCAAAGTCCCCTTTCTCTTGCTCCTCCCTTCTCTGTGAGCCAGATATAGAAGCCCTCATGGCAGAGTCATTTGATAGAAGGGACCTGGAAGACCATGTCAGGCAAGTCCATCTACTCCCCACTGACTCCACGTGGACCAAACCAACCTCCACATTGGACCTAGTTGGGAATTAAAAGTAATTTATTTTGTTATCATATAGCTTCACTTACTTGTGGAGCATAAGGAGTAATATGGAGGACAGTAGGAGAAGGAATGGAAATGTGAATTGGGGTAAATCAGGGAGGGAGATGAAACATGAGAAACTTTGGACTCAGAAACAAACTGAGGTTCATGGAAGGGAAGGGGTGGGGGGATGGGTGAGCCTGGTGGTGGGTATTGAGAGCATGTATTTCTTGGAGCACTGGGTGTGGGGCATAAACAATGCCTCTTGGAACACTGAAAAAATAATGTAATTTTAAAAAGTAATTTATTTTGTTAAGTCATGGGACTTGGGATTTGTTTATAGCACACGTTAGAGTATTTTGAGAAATATGGTGTTATCTTTAAAGATCATTTGTCCTTCTGAATGTACCCTGTAGGGAGGAGTTTGGGAATCTATAGACTGTTGATCCAGCCTCCCCATGGCCTGTTTTATATATCCTACCACCTAAAAATGTATTTATATTTTTTAAAAGGGTTTACTTAAAAAGGAAAAAGGAAGAGGAGGAGGGCGAAGATGAGGAGAGGAGGACAAGGAGGACAAGGAGGAGGATAGTGGGAAAAGGGGACACAATGTGACAGAGATAGCATGTGGTATGAAAACCAAAAATATTTACCATCTGGTTTCTTACAGAAAAAGTTTGCCAACCTCTGCTCTAAAATATTGACAGTCCCAAATCCTTTGTAGAAGCCTCAGAGTGCCAGGATTGCCCACCATAAGATCACCAATTTCCATGCCAAGAATGCTGACTTTGCATGCTAGCACAGTTTTCAGTATCCCAGGATCCAAACAGTGCAGGGCTCTCTGCGGAGAAAAACATGGAAGTGGGGGTGTCGCAATGTAGCCCTGAGCCTTATTTTTCCAGCTCAGACGCCATGGTTGTTCTCTTTGTGCTCAGAGTCTTACAACTTCCCTTAGGAAGGGCTAGAAGCTTTCGTCTTAACTTTCTATAGGCTGGGGAAAGAAATAGGCTTCACTGTCCCTTTCATGGTTTTCATGTTCTCATTTAAGTTCCCAATGTCTTTTCTCCATCAGAATAAACCTTGCCCCCAAAAATCTTTCATGGGCATAAAGGCAAGAATAGAGAGTACCTGATATCGGCTATGTACGTAGGGAGGGTGTATCTGACCATGTGTGGGTGTGCACGCGCGCGTGTGTGTGTGTGTGTGTGGTATTCATAGGGTGTTCTGTATGCTAGCAAGTACCTGGTTAAAAATATTCTTAGACATTTGTAATTGTATAGGGCTCATCATCTAATAAAAAATATTTAAGATTTCAGCTGGCCAGTGAAGAAGATATCTATGTCAGGCATTACATTTTGGCAGCATGAGATCCCTGCCCCTGAAGCTATAAAAAAAATTGATAATTACCGAGTCAAACATATTTAGGAACATCCTGAAAAGTGACAACGGAGGTACCAGGGATAAGGAGAAAATACCTTCACTTCTCTTGAAGAACGACAACAAAAAATCATGTGTATCTCAGTAGATAGTGGGAGAAATAGTCTTAGTATGTAAAGTATAGGGATGAATTTTATAATGGCAGAATCTAACCCAAACTGTCCTGTGAAATATTCCCAGAGTGCCTGGATGGCTCAGTTGGTTAAGCATCTGCCTTTGGCTCAGGTCATGATCCTGGGGTCCTGAGATCCAGCCCCACATCGGGCTCCCTGCTCAGCAGAGAGTCTGCTTCTTCCTCCCCAACTCCCCCTGCTTGTGCTTTCTCTCTCTCTCTCTCTCTACTATACAATGGCTAACTAGACATAATAAAATAAGAAAAAAGGAAAGATTACCAAATCTGGCAACTGAACTATCATAGAATATAAAACACAATTTACAATCAATGAAGAACTTTAAAATCTTTTGGCATTTAAACTAACGTTGGACTAAATCATAGTTTCATTAAAATAAATTTAAAAACAAAAATTCAGTCCAAATAATTGGCTGATTATCCAAACTGTTCCCGACTTCATGACACTTGCTGACCATGAATTTACTTGGTCTTTGCAGTATTTGGTTGAAAAATAAAACTTATCTCGGATATGTAATGATATCCAAGCAATCATGAACTTATAATGAGGTTATGTTGGGAAAGGTTTTAAGCAGAATTAAGTTTTAAACCCTGGTTTTCAGAGAACATTCAGAACAGGCCAAGTGCTATTATGCTTTACAGATATTTCAAGATCACATATCTGGACTCGAATAAATCACCTATTTCTCCAAAGTAAATGAACCACCAAATGCGATGGCTGACTCTCTCTTCCATGTCTGAGAGAAATATTGCAAAGCCAAGGAGACATTGTGCACTGAAGAACACATGGGTGAAAGGAATCCTGTTGCCAAGCTCCCTCCGCTGACTTCCAGGGAATTAACACTGACAGGTTTCCTGATGTCAGTCCATTTCCTCCCCCAGGCTTCTTATCCATTTTAATACCCTGAGGGATTGACTGGATAAACAAATCCACACTATATTGGCATCAAAAACTAATATTTTATATGCCTTCAACAAATTTAATAACTTTGGCTGTTTGACAAGGTTTGCTTTCTTAGGAAATAGAATGTCAAAACCTTCTGTAAAATCCTACAATTATTCTTACTTGTTTAAAGTTATTCTAAACAGAATGCTTAAAGGTAGAAACATTGGTTTGAACTGTCAGCTTTTAAAGTTATTGATTTGAACTGGAAGCAACATGGCATACAAGATCTTTCTGTTTCTGGGGACAATGGTGATATTTCCTAGCAGGTAAAAGTCTTAGAATTTATAAAAGAGGTTTTGTGTTTTTTTGTTTTATTTGTTTGTTTGTTTGTTTTTTTAATTTGCTCTTTTCCCAAAGGAAGAAAGGTAGAGAACATATTTTAACACCCTTCAACATATTTTAATCATTCCTAGAATGACTGGCTAATTTAAACTTCAGAAAAGAGCTAAGGATGAAAGTCTAAAAAAGACTGGCATCAGAGACTAAACCTTGGACAAGGCTAATATTTCTTGTAGATGATCAAAATCTACAGCCAGCCATATGGCTTCTATAGGAGGGCAGTTTGCCTGAATGAGCATGTCTGTACTCTTGGAATGACACACCATTACCAGCTTATAAGCCATTGCCATTTTTGTCATAAAGAAAGTGCAAGAAATTCTCCTCTGGTATTTTATTCCCTTGTTTTCCAATCACTTTCTCTTCCTTCTCTTCGACAACAGAGCCCTTGAATAGAGGTCTGAAGGAAACAGCAGTGCTTCTGCCTACTCCAGACTCTTATCTTAAAATTCTATAGCTTTGGAGCTCGTATTTTCTAGTGCTAATTCTGTTTGATCTTAGAACAATATTCCCTAAAATTAAGGTTAATATCTCTTCCTCCATAATAGTTTAGATTACCTACAGATTTTTAGAACTATATTAGAAAATCTCATTTATCACTATTTGATACTGTATTTTATTTTTTCTTGTGTTGTTTCATTATTTATTTGAATAATTGATGGCTTCTCATAAAATTGAGTACAGATCTTTGAGTTCTTAATGTCTATTTTCTTTTCTGTATATATTTAATGTATATATTTTGATGAGTTTGTATATATGTATACACCTGGGACACCATCACCACAGTGGAGGTACTAAACATCACCATCACCTCCAGAAATTTCCTTGTGTTTGTGTGTATGTGTGTATGTATGTATGTGTGTGTGTGAGGGGCATGCTTTGTGGTATGAACACTGAATATGAGATTTGTCCTCAACAAATTTGAAAGTGCACAATAGCATATTGTTAACTATGGTCACTATTTTGTACAGTAGCCAGATCTCTAGAACTTATTCATCTTGTATAACTAAACTATATACCCGATAGATCAACAACTCTCCATTTCCCCCTCCCATCATGTCTATTTTTTTTTTTAATAGTCTCAGTATTCCCATGCCGTGGTTACACGGCTATAATAAAAACCAACTCTTTGTAGAAGAATCATTTACAAAAATCATTTTGATAAAGTGTTAATGTAATACAATTTTATATTTTTACATATAATTTAATTTTGTATTCTCCCATAGAATAGCAATGCGTGATTTCTTAGGGATAGCTATGAAATCGCAAAGCTATATTTTACTCATTGCCTTGAAGGAGGAAAGAGTTACCTACAGTATTTTGTTTCACATTTTTAATTAAAATAATTAAACTGCCTATGCCATGGGTAAGAATATTATAAAATACTTATATACTTATATACTTTATTTATAAAAGAGATTTTTTTTTAATTTGCTCTTTTCCCAAAGGAAAAGCACTATTTTTTGGTAGAAGACATTTTAACATCCTTAAACATATTTTAATCATTCCTAGAAAGACTAATAATTTAAACTTAAATTTAAGTTTTACAGGGTTGATAGTCTTGAATAAAATTATTTGCATCAAGCTAAGTACAACTTGGAGATAATCAGAAGAAAAAATTGATGATTTAGATGGGAGCCAACAACAGAAGCCATTCATCATCCTGTTGCAAGAGGTATTTCCACAGCCTTGAGATGTCTCTGAGATGATGGAAGGCCAGGTGGATGAGAAATCTGATGTGGCTGTTAAGAGTTCAAGAATTTTTTGTTCAAGCAAAAATAATAGTGTCCTGGGGCACCTGGGTGGCTCAGTGGTTAAGCCTCTGCCTTCAGCTCAGGTCATGATCCCGGAGTCCCAGGATCAAGCCCCGCATCGGGCTCCCTGCTCGGCGGGAAACCTGCTTCTCCCTTCCTCACTCTCTCTGTTTGTGTTCCCTCTCTGGCTGTGTTTCTCTCTGTCAAATAAATAAAATCTTTAAAAATAATAATAATCATAATAGTGTCTTGTAGATGGGAAGAGAAGACTAAATCTACTTTCAGAGTAGTTGCCTAAAGACAGCTGTTTTTTTTTTCCAGACTTAAGATATTTTGAGATACCTAAGATCTTACATTTATAAAACAATATGCAAAAATGTAATAACCATAATACCCCCAAAAAGCTCCTGTTATTTTAAAAAAGAAAGTGCCTGATATATTGTAGGAAATTCATTCTTACTCCATCCAATTCATGATAATACTTTAAAAAACAGGTCCATGGGGAACTTTCTGGGAGGTCATACTATCAGGGGCAGAAAGACTATAAAATATGCATAGTTAAGAAATTTCAATTGCAAGTCAGAATTAAAGCTGTGGGATTCTGTGACAAATAATAGACTTATGTCTCCCATAAGTGCCTGGTTTTATCACACTTCCTACTGAAAGATGGGGGGGGGCATATATTGAAATAAACTGTTCCTTGTCAACACCTAATGGTAATGAGGTTTAGTGCCTGAAAAAGGGAAGAGAGAACAGGAGGAAAGGGAGAGAACCATTTGAGAAGGAGGGAAGGAGAGAGGGAGAAAGAAGAGGGAAGGAAAGGGGAAAGGAAAGAAAGTGAACCGTTTTCTGATTGCTTACTATTCTTAGGCACATGATTTGTGCTTTCATATATGACATTTGATTTAATATTTAAAATAATTTTCTCGATAAATATTATTATCCCATTTATATATATGAAGAAACTGAGACCCATGAAAAATTAAATTGAAGCTGGGATTCAAATTCATTTTGACTGTTAAGCTCATTCATTTTCCATGCTTTCATAATTCATCCTTTGGAAATCATAAAGATTAATCTTCTTGCATGTAAATGACTAATCATTGCTCAGTGAAGTGGATTTAAGTCCTAGAGATACTCATTTTCCATTTGAAGCTTAAATCTCCAAAGGGACCTCTGTGTTTTGGCTCCAAACCACATAGAGTGTGCTTTAACTGTGGAATCCACAATGTGGGAATCAGGGCAGACAATTCAAGGAGCCTTTTGCATCCATCAAACTCTTAGAATGTACTGATGGAGAAATCCTTCTTTGATGGCACCTGTCTCCTGAGTCAGTTTTAAGCTATAGAAGACTATTGCTTCTGAGAAGAAAGAATGTCATTGTGGAGAAATACTCTCCTTTGCAATTAATCTTCAAATTCCTAGACCAGATATGACTGGCTTTGCACCCCAGGATTTCATTGTCTCTTATATTGCTTTCTTTGATTTTGTTACCTAGGCCCAGTTGTATTCCCTCATTAGCTCTACTCTCAGTTACTAACCAGACTGTCTTCCTGTCCCACATCCTTTATTGAA
>PITA01032011.1:0-14444 GCA_004023965.1 Spilogale gracilis
TGCTGCAGGACCACCTGCTGCCGGCCCAGCTGCTGTGTGTCCAGCTGCTGTCAGCCCAGCTGCTGTGGGTCCAGTGGCTGTGGACAAACTTGCTGTGGGTCCAGCTGCTGTCAGCCAGCCTGCTGTAGCCCTGTGTACTGCACGAGAACCTGCTACCATCCCACCTGTTGCTGCTTGCCTGGATGCCTCGCCCAGGGCTGTGGATCCAGCTGCTGTTAGCCTGGTTGCGTGCCAAATTGCTGCCGTACCACCTGCCGTAGGACCACGGCCGACCACCCTTGCTGCGTGTCCAGTGGCTGCCAGCCTTCCTACAGCCAACCGCCTCACCAAGAACCACCACGTGCACACACCCCTCATAGCCCATTTGGGCAACAAAGACACTACTGAAGGTTGCAGAAAGCCAGCATGCAGTCGCCAACATTCCTTTTATTCACCTGCCTGTTCAAAACCTTGTGAATCAGCTTGAGGAAGTGGGGCCCCTTCTTCTGGTTCTCTTCTTCCTTAGCTCTTATGAGTCCCCTGCCAGCTTCACGTATCCACACATGGAGTCCAGATCTCTGCCTTGACTCTCCACAGTTGAGGCTGTCATCCTCTCTAACTACTTTGAGAAATAAATCCTTTCACATGATTTTGAATTATATATATATATATATATATATATATATATCTCAATACTGGTCTATCTATATCTAGAACAACTCTTAATGGCTGCACAAGTAGGTTCTTTTTTCAGTATGTTCAGGATCCTTATATGCTGATTTCTTCCTGTCATGAGCTGTCTGAATGTCCCTGGACATGGGGAATCCCACATGGATTTCTTAATAAACCCTGTTCCAATCTGTATCCCATATGGTTTCCGTGTCCCTGTAGGGCATTGGTGAAATCATGCTTTATATACAGGCTATAGACCACATACATTAATCATCCTTTTTTAGATTCACAAACGTCCCCTAGAAATTCAAATCTACATTTACATTTGAGGAACTCTTACAATTTAATGTTTGAGTGCCTGGAGGTACACACTCGGACACTAGGCTACGTAAATTGCCTTTGATGAAGAACATTCTCATTGCCATCTGCAGGCATGTTAGCCACCCCCAGAGCCTCAGCACTAGTATGACGTTGGTCTGACTTTCCTCGTGGACCACAGAATTCTTCTCCTGTATATGCGAATGTCACAGTTTGGGATCTCCCAGAAGCTACATCAAAGAACCGCGTCCAGGCAGGTGCTTTCTCTGGGGAGGGCTGATCCCACTGGTTGCAATAGGTGAAAGCAACGCAGGGAAGAGCTTCTGTTTTCAGCATCCCAGCTTGCAAATTAAGCTTAAACCTGAGAGAGATACTGACATCGTGCAACACACTCATAGGGATTCTCCCGATTCACCAATGGGGGATATCTTTCTTTAAATACCAACTCCTTGGAGGCTTCTCTCAGTTTGGGATGCACAGGAAGCGTGACATTCTGCTGTGGGAAGGAAACAGCCATTACCCAGAGAGTTGTATATATGTGCAGTAGAAATTGTCCCAAACTCAGGAAGATGAGATATATGGCTGGCATATTTAAGTCATCATCTACAGTTTATGGTCTTCTCCACACAGACCCAATAGTTTCTAATGAGGATGGTGGACAAGCACAATCTGTATAAGAGAAAGACAGAGCAGGAAGAAGAAGGAAAGGTGGACAAGGGGGGAATAAACGGAGAGAGGGAGGTTGAGGGAGGGAGGGGAGGAGGGAGGAAGAAAAGAGGAGAACTCTATACTTAGTGAAATTAAGTAACTTACTCTGCTGTTTAACAACGTGAGGACTAGTGTCACCAACTCATCCTGGTTTCCCCAAACTGTCCCACTTAGATCTCGGAAAGTCCCACATCTAAGAAAAGCCCTCATTCCTGGGTCATTCGGGACTGCTAGTCACTCAGGAATTTTGGCGATTTGTGCTTGCTTCGTGTTGGTGAACTGCTGCAGTTTCTTTCCCCTTGGATTTGGCCATGTTAGGGAAGAGATGAGGTCTGATATCCTGCACCCAGGTGTCTTTGATTGATGTGCAGGTTGTGGGGTGCTATAAGAGACAGATGCCTGTGGGGGTCTTGTATCAGGATTTTGGGGGAACCATCCTGGCCTCAGGTATGACTTCCTTTCATCCCTATGAACTCATCAACACCATGTCCTTCTCCCAGAAGATCACCAAAAATATCCAGCCAAGTCCATGTTCACCAAACAATGAGAACTGCAAGACTCTAGCACTATGGGAATACAACACATAGAATTCATGCCTTTTTTTCTATGATTCTTTATTCTTCAAGGTGTATTTTTAATATTTAATTTTCTATATTTTTAAATTTTTATTCTTTCTCATTTTAACCAATATCTTACCTTTTCTTTTTAAAAATCTTTCTTATATTTAGCTTTATGTCATATTCCACCGTCATCTTAGGTACCCTTGTGTGTGTTTGTGTGTGTGTATATGTATGTATATTTTCTTTCTTTCTTAAAAAATTTTTTTTAAAGATTTTATTTATTTGACAGAGAGAAACACAGCGAAAGAGGGAACACAAGCAGGGGGAGTGAGAGAGGGAGACGCAGGCTTCCCACCGAGCAGGAAGCCCTATGTGGGACTCGATCCCGGGTCTCCGGGATCATGACCTGAGCTGAAGGCAGTCGCTTAACCAACTGAGCCACCCAGGCGCCCCCTTTCTTTAAAATTTTAAGAAGCATTTCTTCTAACAGGCCAAAATACATCCAAAATCTATGGTATGTCTCTGTTCCATTTACCAGCCTGATTGTATTCTTCCCCCCACGCCTTTCTTTCTCCTGTTTTCAGGTCTCTTCTGATTTGTTTAGTGTATCTTTTCTGGCTTCATTGTTCCCCTTTAGCATTCTGTTTTTTCATTCATCTTTCTTCTCTGGACAAAATGAGAAAACAAAAAACTCAACTCATAAAAAAGAACAAGTGGCAGTACTGAGTACCAGGGACCTTATCAATACACTGGAACTAGAGTTCAGAATGACAATTATAAAGATAGTAGCTGGGCTTGAAAAAAAGCATAGAAAATACTAGAGAATCCCTTTCTGGAGAAGTACAAGAACTAAAATCTAACTATGTTGAGATAAAAAAAAGGCTTTTAATGAGGTTCCGTCAAAAATTGATGCTTTAACAGCTAGAATGGATGAGGCAGAAGAGAGTATAAGTGATCTAGAAGACCAAATGCTGGAGAATAAAGAAGCTGAGAAAAAGAGAGATAAACAACTACTGGATCACAAGGGGAGAATTCAAGAGGTGAGTGATACCATAAGATGAAAAATTATTAGAATAATTGGGATCCCAGAAAAATAATTGGGGGGCAGAAGGTATATTGGAGGAAATTATATTGGAGGACTTCTCTAATTTGGGAAAGGAAACAGGCATCAAAATCCAGGAGGCACAGAGAACCTCCTCAAAATCAGTGAAAATAGGTCAACACTGTTCATAAACTACAATGGTAGAAATATTAGATTGACTGCAGATATATCCACAGAGACCTGGCAGGCCAGAAAGGACTGGAATGATATATTCAGAGAACTAAAAAAGAAAAATATACAGCCAAGAATATTATACCCAGCTAGATTGTCATTGAAAATAGAAAGAGAGATAAAAAGCCTCCAGGACAGACAAAAACAAGAGAATTTGCAAACACCAAACTAGCCCTACAGAAAATACTGAAAGGGATCCTCTAAGCAGATAGAGAGCCTAAAAGTAACATAGACCAGCAATGAACAGAGACAATATACAGTAACAATTACATTGCAGGCCATACAATGGCACTAAATTCCCATCTTTCAATAGTTACCCTGAATGCAAATGGGCTAAATGTCCCAATCAAAAGACACAGAGTATCAGAATGGATGAAAAACAAGAACCATCAACAGAGTATCTGCAAGAGAGTCTTTTTATACCCAAAGACATCTCCAGATTTAAAATGAGGGGGTAGAAAATCATTTACTATGCTAATAGACATCAAAAGAAAGCTGGGTTGTATCAGACAAATCATATTTTAATCCAAAGACTATAAAAAGAGATGAGGAAGGACACTATATCATACTTACAGGGTCTGTCTGACAAAAATATCTACAAATTTTAAATATTCCCTTAAATGGAAGCAGCCAATTATATAAGCCAGTTAATAACAAAATCTAAGAAACACATCAACAATAATACAATAATAGTAGGGGACTTTAACACCCCTCTCACGAAATGGACAGATCATCTAAGCAAAAGATCAACAAGGAAATAAAGACCTTAAATAACACACGGTACCAGATGGACATCACAGATATATTCAGAACATCCCATCCCAAAGCAACAGAATACCCATTATTTTCTAGAATAGTTACCCTGAATGCAAATGGGCTACATGGAACATTCTCCAGAACAGATCACATCTTGGGTCACAAATCTGGTGTCAACCAGTACCAGAAGATTGGGATCATCCCTGCATACTTTCAGACCACAGTGCTTTGAAACTAGAACTCAACCACAAGAAAATGTCAGAAAGAACTCAAATACATGGAGGCTAAAGAGCATCCTACGAAAGAATTATTGGGTCAACCAGGAAATTAAAGAAGAATTTTAAAAATTCCTGGAAACAAGTGAAAATGAAAACACAACTGTTCAAAATCTTTGGGATACAGCAAAGGTAGTCCTAAGAGGAAAGTATATACCAATACAAACCTTTCTCAAGAAACAAGAAAGGGATAAATCCCACCTGGTCATCATGGATAATCTCTTTAATGTACAGTTGAATCCTATTACCTAGAATCCTGTTGAGAATCTTGGCATCCATACTCATCAGGGATATTGGTCTGAAATTACTCTTTTTGATTGGATCTTTCCCTGGTTTGGATATCAAGGAGATACTGGCCTCATAGAAAGAATCTGGAAAATTTCCTTCTGTTTCTACTTCTTGAAACAGCTTCAAGAGAATAGGTATTATTTCTTTGAATGTTTGGCAGAATTCCCCAGGAAAACCATCAGGTTTTGGACTCTTGTTTTTTCGGGAGTTTTTTGATCATTGCTTCAATCTTGTTACTAGTTATTGATCTATTCAGGTTGTCAGTTTCTTCTTGTTTCAGTCTTGGAAGTTTAGAGGTTTCCAGGAATGCATCTCTTTCTTCTAGGTTACTTAACTTATTGGCATGTAGCTGCTGATAATACTTCTGACCATGGTTTCTATTTCCTTGTTGTTAGTTGTGATCTCTCCCCTTTCACTTATAATTTTATTATTTTGGCTCCTTTCTCTTTTCTTTTGGACTACTCTGGCTAGTGGTTTATTGGTCTTATTAATTCTTTCACAGAACCAGGAACAAAGGGCTGATATCCAAGATCTATAAAGAACTTCTCAACTCAACACCCAAAAAACAAATAATCAATTCAAAAAATGGGCAGAATACATAAGTAGACACTTCTCCAAAAAAGACATATAAATAGCTAACAGACACATGAAAAAGTGTTCATCATCATTACCCATCAGGGAAATTCAAATAAAAATCATACTGAGATACCATCTTACACCAGTTAAAATGGCAAAAACTAACAAGGCAAGAAAAAAACAAATGTTAGAAAGGATGTGGAGAAAGGGGAACCCTCTTACAATGTTGGTAGGAATGCAAGTTGGTGCAGCTACTTTGGAAAACAGTGTGGAGGTTCCTCAAAAAATTAAAAACAGAGCTACCCTATAACTCAGCAATTGAATTTCTGGGTATTTACCCCAAAGATACATATGTGGTGATAAGAAGGGCCATATGCACCCCAATGTTCATAGCAACAATGTCCATAATAACCAAACTGTGGAAAAAGTCAAAATGCCCTTCAACAGGGTATGGATAAAGAAGATGTGGTCCATATATATAATGAAGTATTACTCAGCCATCAGAAAGGATGGATAACTAACTTTTACATCAACATGGATGAGACTGGAGGATATTATGCTGAGTGAAATACTTAAGTAGAGAAAGTCAAATATTATATGGTTTCACTTATTTGTGGAATAGAAGGAATAGCATGGAGGATATTAGAAAAGGGAAGGGAAAAATAAAGAAGGGGAAACTGAAGGAAGAGAAAAACCATGAGGGACTGTGAATTCCAAGAAACAAACTGAGAGTTTTAGAGCAGAGTGTGATGGGAGTATGGGCTGGCCTGGTGATGGGTATTAAGGAGGGCATATATTGCATGGAGCACTGGGTGTTATATATAAATAATGAATTTTGGAACACTGCATCAAAAACTAATGATGTAATGGGAACTAGGGTAATCCAGGGAGGGAAACAAAACAACAGAGACTTTGGACACAGAAACAAACTGAGGGACTTGGAAGGAGGGGGGTGGAGGGATGGTAGAGCCTGGTGGTGGGTACTCAGGATGCCTAAAGCGTGGAGCACTGGGTGTGGGGAATGGGGAATGAATCTTGGGACACTGGAAAAAAAATTTAGTAACAATAAAAAAAAACTAATGATGTACTGTATGGTAACTAATATAACATTATTTTAAAAAAAGAAAATAAAGAAACAAGAGATGTCTCAAATTTACAACCTACCCTACATCTAAAAGAGCTAGAGAAAGAACAGCAAAGGAAACCTAAACTCAGCAGGAGAAGAGAAATAATAAAAATCAGAGCAGAAATCAATGACACAGAAACAAAAGAATAGCAGAACACATCAGGGAAAGTCAGAGCTGGTTCTTTGAAAGAATTAATAAGACTGATAAACCCCTGGCCAGATATATTAAAAACAAAATGGAAGGGACCCAATTTAATAAAACCATGAATGAAAGAGGAGAGATCACAACACAAAAAGAAATTTAATTATAAGAACATATTTTGAGCAACTATATGCCAGCAAATTTGACAATATGAAAGAAATGGATGCATTCCTAGACACCTATAAACTACCGAAACTGAACAATGAAAAAACAGGAAACCTGAACAGACTCATAACCAGTAAGGAAATTGAAGCAGTAATCAAAAATCTCCTAACAAACAAGAGCCCAGGGCCGGACAGCTTCCCAGGAGAATTTCACCAAACATTTAAAGAAGAATCAATACCTATTCTCCTGAAACTGTTCCAAAATATAGAAATGGAAGGAAAACTTCTGAACTCATTCTATGAGGCTGGCATTACCTTGACCCAAAACCAAAGACCCCACCACAAAAGAGAATTACTGACCAATATCCCTGATGAACATGGATAAAAAATTCTTACCAAAATACTAGTCAATAGGATCCAATAGCACATTCAAAGGATTATTCACTATGACCAAGCAGGATTTATTCCTGGGCTGCAAGGTTGGTTCAACATCCACAAATCAATCAATATGATACAATACATTAATAAAAGAAAGAACAAGAACCATATGATACTCTCAATGGATGCAGAAAAAGCACTTGACAGAGTATACCATTCTTTCTGATCAAAACTATTCACAGTGTAGGGATAAAGTGTACATACCTCAATATCATAAAAGCCATCTATGAAAAATCCACAGTGAATATCATTCTCAATGGGGAAAAACTGAGAGCTTTTCCCCTAAGGTCAGTAACACGGCAGGGCTGTCCATTACACCACGGCTATTCAACATAGTACTAGAAGTCCTAGCATCAGCAATCAAAACAAAAAGAAATAAAAGGCATCTGAATCAGCAGAGAAGTCAAGCTCTTACTCTTTGCAGATTATATGATACTTTATGTGGAAAACCCAAAAGACTCCATGGCAGAACTCATACAAGAATTTAGTAAAGTATCAGGATATAAAATCAGGCACAGAAATCAGTTGCATTTCTATACACCAACAAGACAGAAGAAAGAAATTCAGGAGTTGATTCCATTTACAATTGCCCCCAAAACCATTAGATACCTAGGAATAAATCTAACCAAAGAGGCAAAGAATCTGTACTCAGAAAACTATAGAATTCTCATGAAAGAAATTGAGGAAGACACAAAGAAATGGAAAAATGTTTGATGCTCATGGATTGAGAGAATAAATATTGTGAAAATTCCCATGCTACCTAAAGCAATCTACACATTTAATGCAATACCTATCAAAATACCATCAACTTTTTTCAAAGAAATGGAACACTTAATCCCAAAATTTGTACAGAACCAGAAAAGACCCCAAATAACCAGAGGAAAATTGAAAAAGAAAACCAAAGCTGATGGTATCACAATTCCAGACTTCAAGCTCTATTACAAATCTGTAATCATCAAGACAGTATGGTACTGGCACAAAAACAGACACATAGATCTATGGAAGAGAATAGAAAACCCAGAAATAGACCCTCAGCTCTATAGTCAATTAAATGTCAACAAAGCAGGAAAGAATGTCCAATGGGAAAAAGACAGTCTCTTCAACAAATTGGGAAAATTTTACATCCACATGCACAAGAATGAAACTGGACCATTTCCTTATGCCACACACAAAAATAGACTCAGTGTATGAAAGACCTCAATGTGAGACAGGAATCCATCGAAATCCTAGAGGAGAATACAGACAGCAACCTCTGTGACCTAGGCCACAGCAACTTCTTGCTAGACACATCTCTAAAGGCAAGGGAAACAAAGGCAAAATGATCTATTGGGACTTCATCAAAATAAAAAGCTTCTACACAGAAAAGGAAACAGTCAACAAAACCAAAAAACAACTGAAAGAATGGGAGAAGATATTTGCAAATGCCTTATCAGATAAAGGGCTGGTATCCAAAATCTATAAAGAACTTTTCAAACTCAACACCCAAAGAACAAATAATCCAATCAAGAGATGGACAAAAGTCATAGACCAACATTTTTTCCAAAGAAGACATCCAAATGGCCAAGAGACACATGAAAAAATGTTCCACATCAATTGGCATCCAGGAAATACAAAACCACAATGAGATACCATTTCACACCAGTCAGAATGGCTAAAATTAACAAGTCAGGAAATGACAGGTGTTGTCGAGGATGCAGAGAAAGGGGAACCCTCCTATACCATTAGTGGGAATGCAAGCTGGTGTGGCCACTCTGGAAAACAGTATAGAGGCTCCTCAGAAAGTTGAAAATAGAGCTACCATATGACCCAGTAATTTCACTACTGGGTATTCACCCCAAAGATACAAAGGTAGTGATGCAATGGAGCACATGCACCCCAATTTTTATAGCACTAATGTCCACTAGCCAAACAATGAAAAGATCCCAGATGTCCATCAATGGATGAATGTATAAAGAAGATGTAATGTATATATACGATGGAATATTATGTGGCCATCAAAAACCCATATCTTGACATTTGCAATGATGCGGATAGAACTAGAGGGTATTATGCTAAGCTAAAGAAGTCAATCACAAACAGACAATTATCATATGATCTCACTGATACGAGGAATTTGAGAAGCAAGATAGAGGATCATAGGGGAAGGGAGGAAAAAATAAAACAAGATGAAACTGGAGAGGGAGACAAACCATAAGAGACTCTTAATATTGTGAAACAAACTGAGGGTTGCTCAAGTGGAGGAGGGTGAGAGGGATGGGATGGCTGGGTGATGGACATTGGGGAGCTATGTGCTATGGTGACCACTGTGAATTGTATCAGACTGATGAATCACAGACCTGTGAAACAAATAATATATGTTTTAAAAAAAGCAGGGGGTGGGGGAGTAAAAAAAATGATAGATAGATAGATAGAGAGAGCTTTAAAGGTTGAGTGCTTAGATGGCTCAGTCAGTTAAGTGTCTGACTCTTGATTTCAGCTCAGGTCATGATCTCAGGGTCATGGGATCAAGTCCTGCATTTATTGAGGTGTCTACAGGAGATTTCTTTCTCTCTCTGCACCTCCCCACAACATGCACACACATGCACACACACTCTCATAAATAAATAAATCTTTTTTAAAAAAGGTTTGAAAATCATTAGGTTGAAACACAAAATTCACACTAACATGAATAATGTGAAAAAAATACTAAGAAGGTGGAATAAGTGTGAAAAAGTAGGGCAGAAATGTTGCATTTAAAGTACAAATACAAAAAAGAACACAAAACTGGCAAAATTCTCTAATTCTTCCTTAATTATGGGTTTTCATTTAACTGTAAGTGAGCATTAAAACTCATTGTAATTTGATTTTTCTGATACCACTTCTCCACCCAGATCCTGAATGATTAATGTCCAGGGACCATCTGTTGTCAGAATGACCTGGGGTGTTCACTTAAAACACAAAGTCCTGTGGTCTAATATTTTCTACATCTTTGGGGGGCAGGCTAGAAATTTAGCATGATTATCAAGTTCCTAAGGTACAAGAATGCTGGAAAACCTCAATAAACTCTAGCCTTCCAAAATCACTTCCCATTCCATGAACACACTATGCTCTCTCATGCCTCTGTGACTTCGTACATGTCAGCATTTCTGGCTGAGATTCACTCTCCATCTATTCCCTTTTGCTTGATTTATTTATTTGAGAGAGAAACAGAGATAGAGACAGAGAGCATAAGCAGAAGGGAGTGGGAAAAGTAGGCTCCCAGCTGAGCAGGGAGCCTGATGTGGGGCTCAATCCCAGGACCCTAGGATCATGACCTGAGCTGAAGGCACCTACTTAACTGACTGAGACACCCAGACACTCCCATCCCTTTTTGCTCTTTTAGGTCCACACCTAACATTCCTTTTCTGTATCACTTTTAGGCAGTTAGTTACTTCTTCTACCACTAGGGAGTCTATAGCTTTTGGCTCTCCATAAAGAAACTTTCTTTCTACTATAGCTCTCTGTTCATTCATCTCTTTCTCTAACAGTACAGAGGCTGAGTTTCATACAGGTGGGAACTGTATGATTTATTTAACAAACATGTATATGGAGCTGGATCTTGGCCATTTTGCAAACTAGGCAGACCTATTAGTATCTTTTCTTAAGAAGCTCAGGTAAAGGGATGATGAAGCAATGTAAAACACACAAGGAATATATACTCCCAGAATATTAGAACAGGAAGAGGTGGTTTGGGTGGAGAGTATCAGAAAGGGTTTTTTGGAGGAGGTATTGACACTAGAGTCTTAAAGAACAAATACTGTGGGTTCATGCATAGCATGTGTAGTGCCTGCAACAGAACAGGGAAGCTTTCAAACACTGCTAAATATATCAGTGCGTGACAATATACAACTCCACAAGACTCTAGTTTTTATGAACCTATCAAACCCAACAAAGACCTTGCAAGAAGAACATTTCTAAATAACATATAGCTTGCCTGCAAACATGGGTCTGTTGTTGTGATCCCAATAGTGAATCAATCACTTGGGGCTTTTCAGGCCCCAACACAATCCCCACATGATGCTGTGCATATTCTAAACTTTAAGACTGTGGGATCAGTGATTCACTTACACTCTCAGGAAAGTAATTCTATGCATTATACATTCCTGGGAGTGTCATGTATTGGGGCAATAATCCATTAGTTGGCTGACACATTACCTGAACCATCATATCAGAAAAGGATTAGGACAATGTCCTGAATAGCTCCTATAATCTTTAAATCTCTTGCTATGACATTCACACAATAAAATATCATTGATTTGGACACATTCCTACAGGGATATGAGCAGGCCAAGTTTTCCTGGCCTGCACCCACATGAAATTTGGCATCTTCCATAAAATGCATGTAAGGCAAACTGAGATGGTAAATATAATTTTACAGAAGTTATATTTAACTCAGTGTGGACCTACTTAACACTAATTACAAGTGAATCCTTTAATTCTGTACCCATCCCTTGAACTTATCACTTAGAAGCATTCTTTAGCTATGATTCTTTTCTAAATTTTATTATTTTTAAATTATGTTCAATTAGCCAACATATAGTACATCATTAGTTTTTGATGTAGTGTTCAATGATTCATTAGATGCTAGGATTCTTAATTATGCTTTAAATGTATTGGAAAGAAACTAAAAAGATCTAGCCAACCAAATTAGACCTCTCTGCCTTGTTTTTGAATTAGTGAAATTTTATTATATTGTTTCTATGGAGACATTTATAACTTCGTATCATAATGTAATTTAAAAGATCTTTAACATTGTTTAAATGTTTTCTCAAGCTCCATAAACTTTTATTGAGTATCTAGTATGTGCTAAGGACTTTGCTAGATGTGGAAGATTCAAAGAATAACATGGTTGCAGCTCCATAGCCAAGATGGATTGTACTCTTTGGGAGTATCAAGGGACTAAACCATATAATGGTTTGAGAGAGTGGCATCTGAGCTATGCTCTTGCTAGGGAGAAAATAAAGAGTAGGTTTTCCAGGGCATTGGTTAGAAATGCAAAGGGTGAAATCTGAAAAGTGTGGACTAGAGCTTAGAGCAATGAGGAAGATGGGATTGGGAAAGTAGGTGTGTGAAGGGTGTTGATGCCATGTTAAGAAGTTTGGCATATACCCTATGGGCACCAGGGAGTCAACAGCCTTTTATCATGAGGACTTGCCCCAAACCTGGCAAAATCACACAAGATCTGGCAGAGATCATCATAAGAAACGATAATTCATAAGATATGTTTCTTGACTAAGCCAAGTCCTTGTTCATTTTAAAACCTGATTTTATTTGAAATATACTAAAAAGAAAGCAAGAGTATCTTTAATAATCCCAACATTCAAAAATATTATGAAGTACAAAGTAGAAATCTCCCTAATGACTTTTCTCCCATTCCTAAATGAACTTGATGGATATCATCCCTGCCCTTTACCCATGTTTATACAAATATTTGTATGTTTAAACATGTATACAAACATACTGTGACCCTGCCCCCATGGAATCATGTGCTAAATTTAATCATTCATTCAGTAAGTACATACTGAAGGTGTTCTATATACCAGGCACTGTTGAAGCAAATGAGCATGTAACACTAAGAGCTGACATTCTACAGGGGCAACACTGACAATAACCACAAGATTGAACATAGTGGTTTCAAGTAAAGATAAGTGTTGGTAGACAATTAAAAAACAATACAGTATGGTGAGAGAGACTAGAACATTCTTGAGATTGTGAGGCTGCAGGGTGGATTCTCTTCTTGGGATGCTTTGAGTTGAGAATTGGATCATGCTGAGAAGTATAAGTGCTAAGGACAAGTTGACTCAAAATGGGCCACTTTGACATGAACACTATCTTCAATTAAAAGCAATCAAAACACAGAAAATTCTGGAAAATCTCTTTACCTTCCCCTCAACAGCCTGCTTCTACCAGAGAGATATTAATGGTGATTCCTCTACACCTAAAAAAAGAACCTACAAAGTAAGGCAAGCTTGTTTTCTAAATATCGCATCTCACCTTCAAGATAATAGTCTTTCTCCCATTTCTGTCCTCAGATTACAGTGAGTGTTTGGACTCTCCTAAGTATATTATTAAAATTCATTTTCTCCTATCCATCTGTTTCATGTCAATCTCTTTCTTGGTCCACCCACAAGGACCTTAAGAGGAAAAAATAACTCTTCCTCACCGACAGCATCATCACTGTATAGTAACGTCCAAACATAGGCATAGACATAGAAAAGGATGTAGAGTGTCTTTGATATTCTACATCAAAAGAGATCTGTGGTCAAAAAAACCCTACTGAAATAGCAATCGCCTCTATGGCTGTGGGGACATTACTAAGGAACCAGGGGGACTTGTTATAATGAAAAACGTCTGTGCTGATAGATGTCAGAACTACATGAAAGAGCTTCTGTATACCAGAATTAATCACTACGGATGACTACATTTGGGAATTTTGTAATTCCAATGTGTGTAAAGTCCACTGAAAATATAAAATAAATCACAAAATGGAAATAAGAAAGACTGACAAAATTATTTATTTATGAAGGAATCTCTGCTTTAACTATGGTCATCTTGGCCAATTAGCCTTAAATTTAGTTACCTTACATTACTATGGGCTCTTTTGGTATTTTTCGAAATAGTATACTGCAGTTGTGTGTGTGGTGGGGGGTGCTATCACTAATCCAAAGACAACAGCGAGGAACTTATTAGAAGCATTTCCTCAAACCATGAATGAAGAGAACAAAGGAGTGCATCAATAAGGGTGGTCCCTGGACACTCAGCATCAACATCATCAGGGCATTTGTTACAAATGCCAAACCTCAGGCTCCCCGCCCAAGTAATCACAACCTGCAGGATTAGTCCCCGCCTCTTGAATACGCCCTTTGCATGACTGTCTTCATGCTAACATTGGTCTATCGCTGGTGCAGAAGAAGGAGAGTAACTGAATGAAGTTACATTCCCTAATATCAATTCCAATTTCAAATGGATCCCCCCAAAATCCACAGGCTATAGGTTTCCCAGGAGTGGGGATAAATGCTGAGGACAGGCACATTCTGATTACTCCACCTTTCCTTTCTGCTCCGCTGAAGACTATTTTTAATTGAGAACGAGATACGAATAACAATGAGGCCAAGTCTTCCGGAAACTAAAGATCATCCAGAGAAATGCCG
>PITA01032012.1:0-14441 GCA_004023965.1 Spilogale gracilis
AGCCTCCCACTGTGGTGCCCGGTGGAGACCTGGCCAAGGTACAGCGAGCTGTGTGCATGCTGAGCAACACCACAGCCATCGCTGAGGCCTGGGCTCGCCTGGACCACAAGTTTGACCTGATGTATGCCAAGCGTGCCTTTGTTCACTGGTATGTGGGGGAGGGCATGGAGGAAGGAGAGTTTTCTGAGGCCCGTGAGGATATGGCTGCTCTTGAGAAGGATTATGAGGAGGTCGGTGTGGATTCTGTTGAAGGAGAGGGTGAAGAAGAAGGAGAGGAATACTAATGACCATTCTTTCAGCCCTGCCTGCAGCATGTCACACTCAGAACTTTAGCTTCAGGATTAGCTGACAGGCATTAAAGCTTTCTGGTTAGATTGTCTTCACTTTTAACTGATCATGTTTTCCATGTGTACCTGTCGCATTTTTCCATCATGTGTCAAAGTAAAGGCTTTAAGAAAGTTTGAATTCTGTGCTTTTTCTAAATTGCTTTCTCCAATTCAGAACATACTACCACTCATCAGATCTGCAAGATAGCAGTAGGGTGGTAATACCAAGAATCCTATTTTCCTGTGTAGCCGCCTGTGGGGAAAAGGGAACACACTAGACTAGAAAAACAGGAGAGCTGAATTCTGACCCTGATCTGTTAATATCATCTCAGCCAGTGTTAGAATCCATATTAAAAGTTTAGAAAAATGTTAATTCAGAGCTAATCTAGCTTCTTATTGGTTAATTACTTACCTAAAAAATGTCCTACAAATGCATGACTGCTGCTTACAGGAGTTTGCTGACCTATCAATGTAACTAAAAGTTTCAAAATCACCCTTGTACAGGAAAACAGATGGCTAGAGAAACTTGAGCATGATAAGGTAAAAGCTGTTTCCAGCCCTGTCATAAATTGCAGGATCATAATTCCTGCTGATGAGCAAAAATCCTAATAGAAAACCAAATAATAAGCTGTGTGTTTTGAGGGGAGAAAAGCCCTGCTGTATGGGAGGATGAAGTGGCAACATTGGTACATGTTAGGATAAAGAGTTTACAATTTAGGGCACTTGGCATAGTTTTACATTCTTTCAAATATATAGTTTGGTTACTTTCTAAGATTTTGTTTGACAGATCACAAGTAGGCAAAGAGGAGGAAATAGGCTCCCCACTGAGCAGAGGGCCCAATGTGGCTCTCAATCCCAGGACCCTGAGATCATGACCTGAGCAGAAGGCAGAGGCTTTAACCCACTGAGCCACCTAGACACCCTCAAGTATATAGTTCTGGCTACATCTTAAGGGCTATAGTAGATAGGCAGTAACTTCAGAGCGTATTCGTTGGAAGTTCAGAAGTACAGGGATTAAAGATCTGCTGATGCTGATCCTTGGTTTAACTATGGAATACCACGGGCACCTGCCTTTGGCTCAGGTCATGATCCTGGGGTCCTGGGATCAAGCCCCACTTAGGGCTCCCTGCCTAGTGGGAAGCATGCTTCCTCTCCTACTCCCCCCTGCTTGTGTTCCCTCTCTTGCTGTGTCTTTCTCAAATAATAAATCTTTTTTAAAAGTGTTAGACGGGCGCCTGGGTGGCTCAGTTGGTTGAGCGACTGCCTTCAGCTCGGGTCATGATCCCAGAGACACAGGATCAAGTCCCGCACCAGTCTCCCTGCTCAGCGGGAAGCCTGCTTCTCCTTCTCACTCCCCCTGCTTGTGTTCCCTCTCTGGCTGTGTTTCTGTAAAATAAAATCTTAAAAAAAAAAAGTGTCGGGCGCCTGGGTGGCTCAGTTGGTTAAGCGATTGCCTTTGGCTCAGGTCATGATCCTGGAGACCCGGGATCAAGTGCCACATTGGGCTCCCTGCTCGCGGGAAGCCTGCTTCTCCCTCTCTGTCCCTCTGCTTGTGTTCCCTCTCTAGCTGTGTTTCTCTCTGTCAAATAAATAAATAAAATCTTTTTAAAAAAAAAGGTGTTAGGGAATACTGAAATTTTCCAGTTTTCTCCCCTACAAATTTACCAAAAAAAGTTCTTGGTTCCTGAAAGAAAGTCTGATTTGTGAGCACACCAACACAAATGAGACACCACATGTCCCAGAGGAAGGCAGAAACCAGGACTGTAAAGTGCTACGGGCAAACCCTAAACTGAGTTAGTGACCAAATGGGGATTGAAGGTTTTCAGTTAGTACTGAACTCAAAGGATGCCGGTCTTAAGAGATGTCTGAAAACCCTCTGATGTGTCCCTTTCTTGCTCCTTTCTGCAAAACAAGAGGGAAAGGTGGGTAGGCTAGAGCCTGGGAAACTGCAGCAAAGTAATGCAGAGAAGAGCTTGCTTTTCAGGAAGATGTCCTGAGTGCCTGAAATCTGGAAGCACATATTCAATGTACAGTGTGCCATATGCATTTTCAAAGTTCTGAGACAAAAGGCAGAGACGAGATCAAGAACCCAGCATTTCTTCTTTTTTTTTTAAGATTTTATTTATTCATTTATTTATTTGACAGAGAGAAACACAGCTAGAGAGGGAACATAAGCAGGGGGAGTGAGAGAGGGAGAAGCAGGCCTCGGGCTGAGCAGGGAACCCGATGTGGGGCTCGATCCCTGGTCTCCAGGATCATGACCTGAGCTGAAGGCAGTCGCTTAACCAACTGAGCCACCCAGGCGCCCCAAGAACCCAGCATTCCAACTGCATCTGATATTTTGTTTTTTGGTTTAAGATTTTATTTGACACGGAGACGGGGGGGGAGGGGGACAGCAGCACAAGCAGGGGGAGCAGCAGGCAGAGGGAGAGGCAGGCCCCCACTGAACAAGGAGCCAGATGTGGGGCTCCATCCCAGGACCCTGGGATTATGACCTGAGCCAAAGGCAGCTGCTTAGCCAACTGAGCCACTCAGTTGCCCCTGATGTTTTATTTTGTTCAGGTTTTGTGTAAGAGTTGAGGTGGGGTGGGGGGTGTATTTTTTTTTAATATTTTTAAAAAGATTTTATTTATTTGTTTGACAGATGATAAGTAGGTAGAGAGGTACTCAGAGAAAGCTAGGGAAGCAGGTTCCCCACTGAGCAGAGCCCAATGTGGGGCTGGATCCCAGGACCCTGAGACCATGACCTGAGTTGAAGGCAGAGGCTTTAACCCTCTGAGCTACCCAGGCGCCCCAGGGGTTGTATTTTTAAGAAGATTAATCTGTAGTAAACCAAATAAGATGACAAGCTGGTGGGGTGCCTGGGTGGTTCAGTCATTAAGTGTCTGCCTTTAGCTCAGGTCATGATCCCAGGGTCCTAGGATAGAGCTCCACCTCGGGCTCCCCACTGAGCAGGAAGACTGCTTCTCCCTCTCCCACTCCCCCTGCTTGTGTGCCCTCTCTCACTATCTCTGTAAAATAAAATCTTAAAAACAAAAAAGATGACAGGCTGGTGCAAGGTACATAGTTGTTTGCAATTTTATTACCTATTGTCACATAATAACTTGCCCCAAAACTTTGTGGTTTAAATCAATACAAGTGTATTACCTCATGCACTTTCTGAGGGTCAGGAATTTAGGAATGGTTAGCTGGCTCGTTCTGTCTCAGGATTTCTTATATAGTTGCAGTCAAGATGTTAACTGAGGCTACAGCTCCCTGTGTGCTTCATTGGGACTGGAAGGTTCTCTTCCAACGCAGTTCACCCACCTGCCTTGCAAGTTAGTGCTCGTTGTTTGCAGATGGCCTTAATTCACATGTGGACCTCTCCCCAATAGGGCTACTTGAGTGTCTTCAGACCGTGGGGACAGGCTTCCCCCAGAGTGAGTGATCCAAGAGAGGGCAAGTTGGAAACTGCAATGTTATGACTTAACCTTGCAAGTCCCACTCTCTCATTTCTACAATATCCCATTTGTTACACATGTCAGTCATGTTTAATCTGGGAGAAAACTTCACATTGGTAGGAGGCAAGAATCAGTAGGAGTTACATACAACCCTAAGATTTAATGTTTCTATAGGATAGAACAATATCAGTTATATTAATCTTTTTTTTCCCAGTATGCTTGATATATTTCTTTTTTTTTTAAAGGGAGGGAACCTGGGTGCCTGGCTGGCTCAGTCAGAGGAACATGCGACTCTTGATCTCTGGGTTGTGAGTTCGAGCCCCATGTTGGTTATAGAGATTACTTAAAAATAAAATCTTAAAAAAATAAAAATAAAAGTGAGGAAACCTGTAAATTTAGAAAGGTTTTCCAGTTTCTACTGTTGAAACTCAAATTTCAACACTTGTGATTGTTTTAATTGAAACTATCTTTAGAAGAGACACTTCCTATCTACTTTCCTCCTAACTATCTAATCCTCTTTATTCTCTAATTATTTGGTTATTGATCCAACTGGCTGCTTGAATTCAATATTCTCTCTGTCCCCTCCATTCCTAATCATCTTAGATGCAACATGATGGTTAATTGTTGCTAATAGTCAAAACCTTTGGTGACATGAAATATTAAGTGTGGGACTGGGGTGGGGAGGTAGGGGCTGCCTATAAGGAAATGCCAAGGCAGCCAAGAAATGCCATGAAGCATTCCTTTGGGGGGCACTGGGGTCTGATAATATATCTGCCCTGGCAGCAAGCAGAATTTCTGGTAATGATTATGGCCCACAGACTGCTCTAATGAAGTAAAAACAAGGATTATTTATTTCCCTTTTAGGACAGATTATTATTCTATTCGATACAAACATCAAACCCGAGGGTTTTATAAAACATATTCACTCTCTTTCAGGCCCAGGTCTCTTTTAAGCACCTTCTGAGTTGAGTTTCAGGGTAGAGAGACCTAGGAAACAGATTGAGTCACTTGAGTTTTTGTTCTGTCATTAGTCAGGCTCTCTTAACCTCCTAGACCTATTTCTTTTAAGATTTTATTTATTTATTTGACAGAGAGAGGGGGAACACAAGTAGAAGTCAGAGAAACAGGCTTCCCCCTGAGCAGAGAGCCTGATGCAGAGCTGTATCCCAGGACCCTAGGATCATGACCTGAGCTGAAGATAGATGCTTAATGACTGAGCCACCCAGGTGCCCCCTGCCTATCTTCCCTTTTGCACTCCAGATTCCCATTCTGCCTTTCTCAGAAGACGGGGGTGAATAGGACAATCAAGTCTGCAAGGACTTGAAGCTTAGTGATGTGCATGTTAAGCTTAGGAGATGAGGGACAGGGTACTCCAGGGCTTGACAGCTCTACTCAGTGAGACATCAAAGCCAATGCCAAGGAAAAACAAGCCATCTATTTTGAAAATAAATAGAAATAAGTAAAACCTAAGAGAGTTTACTTAGAGATGTCGAGGATGATGATAATTAACCTTAGCACATCAAGACTTCGGATTTACACCCACCCACCTTTTTTTAAACACCAGAATGCTTAAATGCTTTTACAATGCAGCATTCTTAACCTCCTTGAGATGAGAGGAGCCCAGTGCCTCTTTTCTTTTCTTTCTTTTTTTTTTTAACAGATGACAGATTTAATTAGCAGGGAAGAAAGGAAGTGATACTACAGCCCTGTGTCCTGCCTTGTAGGACCAAGGGCCTTAAATATTGCCTGCCAAAAGATCAGAAGAAATTGAAGTCTTTCAGCCCTATGGAGGGCCAGATACACGCTCAGATTAAGAGGGCTGAATGAGCGGAAAGAGAGATGGCATTTTCCCCTCCAGATCCCATCAAATTCCTAGCAAATTCCTTAATGCCCTGCAGATGGCACCACTGACAACGAGTTCTCCGCCCAGAAGAGCTGAGCCCAGATTTGTGAACGCTGCCCTGTCACCTTGGAGCTGAGCCTAGAAGATATATAACAAACAGGAAGTAACTGATTTGGCATCTCTGGCTTGTTGTTTTTTTTTGTTCTGTCCATTCCTAGAGGCAGCTAGGTCTCATGCTAGGCCATTATGAATCAGGCAGCCACAGGACTTAGGAACTCCCTACCCAAGCTCTTAATTTCAGCTCCTGCCTCTCTACTCCCCAGGGTGGGATGGGTTTAAAAACATGCTCTTGGGGTCAACATGTAGTAAGGGAGATTGCCAGATCAATCTGAACTCATTATTGACATAAAGTCAATAACATTATCTGATGATGTGGAAATTATCATTTCCATACCAAATTACCATGCCAAAGATACGGGTATCTTTGTGTTGTGAGGCTCAGCTACTTCCTCTCTGCCATTTGGTTCACACATCAAAATAAATGCCCTTTCCATGCATCCCTCAACTGACCAGCCCATCTCCCAACTAACAGCTTGCTGTATGTTACTGTGTCCAACTGTGATGGAATCGAACTCATCTCATTCCTGCCTGGGGCCTTCACTCTTCCCTCCACCTATACAATACTTTTTCCAGGTGTAACTGCCTCCCCCCACTGTTGCCCACTTAACTCATACTCTTCCTTTGATAATGAAAACTGAAATGTTACCTCTTCAAGGACTTAAAGAATAGGTCAGACTCAGTCAGATTCCCCATTAAATATTTGTATAGGACCTTCCACTTTTCCCTCAAAGCACTGTTCATTTTTGGAATTATATACCATTTATGTGATTATTTAATTAATATATTTTCCCCCTATTGGATTTTATAAGCTCTATGTCTATTGTGCTTACCATTGTATTGCCAGTAACTAGCTTGGTGCTTAGTGCATAACTGGCACTCAATAAATATTCCAAGAATTAATTTGGGGCAAGAACAAAGATTTGAACTTTCAGCTGTGTAAGCTAGAGATGACTTCCCCTCCACTGTCTTCCTCTTTTTCCCCTTTTCCCAGGCCCAAAGATCTAAGATGTCTCAGGAAGACACCACAAGGTAGACAGTGATACCAAATGAAGGTAGAAGGGAAAGCTGTTCTAAACCTTCTTCATAAGTAAGATCTGTTCTTTAAAAAAAAAAAAAAGATTTTATTTATTTATTTGACAGAGAGAAACACAGCTAGAGAGGGAACACAAGCAGAGGGACTGAGAGAGGGAGAAGCAGGCTTCCCGCTGAGCAGAAAGCCCAATGTGGGGCTCGATCGATCCCGGGTCTCCAGGATCATGACCTGAAGGCAGTCGCTTAACCGAGCCACCCAGGCGCCCCAAGTAAGATCTGTTCTGAAGATTCTTCATAAATAAGATCCCTCACACTCTCAAATGTCTTTTTTCTTTTTTTAAAGATTTTATTCATTTATTTGACAGAGAGAGAGATTACAAGTAGGCAGAGAGGCAGGCAGAGAGAGAGGAGGAAGCAGGATCCCTGCTGAGCAGAGAGCCCAATGCAATGCGGGCTTCAATCCCAGGACTCTGAGATCATGACCTGAGCTGAAGGCAGAGGCTTTAATGCACTGAGCCACCCAGGCAACCCCTCTCAAGTGTCTTATGATACTAACATGCAGGAACTTCTGCTGGCCTACACTGACTAAATGAATGTGTGCCAGGGGCCAAAGTGTGACCGACCGGCTGCCTGAACAGGCAGGTGTCACCTGAGACATTCCATCTCTACATCAGTATGCAAAGCTACAAAGCTATGTGGCTAAGCACTCCCACCATCTTCTTTACTGATTGCCCTGCTATGCAAACTGTTTATGTAGTTCTGGGCACCTCAAAGAGGATACAGAAAGGCAAGAGAGTTTCCTCCAAGGGGTGAGTGGAATGCTAAAGAGCCTTGGGTAGAGGAACTCAGAGAACTGAGGGTGTTTTGATTAGAATAGAGAAACCCAATGAAGATCCGCTGTCTAGAAACGGCAGCAGCCTCATTCCTCAAAAACCCAGAGGGTACAGCAACGAATGGGGGAAAAACATTGCAGCTCACGTTCTAATAATCAGCTAGGATCAACAATGGGCCACTGTGCCATCCATGGTGTGAATGGCAATCTTCAGGGAGAACAAGATTTATAAGATCCCTCTCCATTCCCAGATTTCACAATTTTTCTGCTATTTCAAGCCAATCTTTCCTTATGACTATCCTCTCAAATATTTTTTGAAAAGTCAGGTAGGGACAAAGGAACACAATCTCTCGAAGCATGTTTCTTAAACCCCTCCCACAACCCTTGCGGACAACAACAGGCTCTCAGATCCAAGTAGGTCTTACCTAAAAGGAACCTCTGGTTTTCTGGTTTCCCTGGCACCCTAGACAAGAGGGCAATCACAAAGATGCTAGTCCATGTCTAGGAACTGGTACAATTTCCATCAGAGAGAAAGGACATTTACAGCCTTAGGTTCGGCTGCTACAACTAGCTAGCTTAACGAATAAACTTTTATTTTTCACAGTTCTGGAGGCTGGGAAGTCCAAGAATCACCATCTGGTGAGACCACTCTTCCTGGCTGGGCTTCTTGCTCTGTCCTCACAAGGTAGAGAGAGAAAGATCTTGTCTCTTTTTCTTCTTAGAAGAACATTAATCCCGGGGCGCCTGGGTGGCTCAGTTGGTTAAGCGACTGCCTTTGGCTCAGGTCCTCATCCTGGAGACCCAGGATAGAGGCCCACATCGAGCCCAGCATCAGGCTCCCTGCTCAGCGGGAAGCCTGCTTCTCCCTCTCTCACTCCCCCTGCTTGTGCTCCCTCTCTGGCTGTGTTTCTCTCTGTCAAATAAATAAATAAAATCTTAAAAAAAAAAAAAAGGACATTAATCCCATCAAGGGAGCTATACTTCATCTAAAGGCCTCACCTCCTAATATCATCATTTTGTGGGTCATATAAAAATATGAAATTTTTTTTTAAAGATTTTATTTATCTGACAGGGAGAAACACAGCCAGAGAGGGAACACAAGCAGGGGGAGTGAGAGAGGGAGAAGCAGGCTTCCCACCGAGCAGGGAGCCCGATGCGGGGCTCGATCCTGGGTCTCCGGGATCATGACCTGAGCTGAAAGCAGTCACTCAACCAACTGAGCCACCCAGGTGCCCCCAAAATATGAAATTTTTTGAGGTATAATTTGACTACCATTATTTTGGGACACCTGGAAATGAAATTCACACAAAATAGCACAGCCTATCACAATTTCACCCTAGAGCAGGAGGATCTCTTCCTGAAGAACCAGGAAGTCCTGGGAATAAAATGGCCTTGAAGGTTGTCAGAGCAAGCAGGACTTTTTCTGTACTTATTGTATTTTCTGTAGAAAAATTAGGACATGTAGGTAAGCAAAGAGGAAATGAAGAGAATCCATAATCTGGAGTGTTTCTGAAATCTTTGTTTAAAGAAAAGGGCAACTTTTCCTAATCCTCCTTGCTGTCCCTTTCCTGCCCCAGTCACCTTGGGCAGTGGATGGCTCTGGTCTTCTATCTGCTTCTCTCAAGCTGCTGTTCAGCAATAAATCTTTGGAAGTTCAAAAGTGGTCTCACAGATACAGATGGAAGGGTTCCAGGGCTCTTGAAGGTATTGAAGTTCAAGTTTTACCTTTCTACTTTAAGTTCCAGTTTTGAAATCCCAGCCACCATCCTGTTTACTCATAAAAACAGCTCCAGGTGTTATGGATAAATGGCCCCAAAGAAACAAACGCGAGCGGGGTTGGGGGATACGCCCAATCAGTAACCCCCTTAATCTCCCTTCCCAGGAGTGTCCCGGGGAGGTATTTAGATGCAAAGTAAGGGTGCAGCCAGGTACCCGTGCTTGTGCTCAGATAAGAGGCCATGGAAGTGCATTATTAACTTAGGCAAGCCCTGTGAGTGGGTCAGCTCTGGGGCCAGGGAAGGGACCCTAGTCAGCTTGTGATTTGGGGGGGATGCCCATAAAAGCTGGCCTGAGGAGGTCGTGAGCATTTTTTGTTCGCAGAGTGAAGTGACCCTGGCCAACTAGTGAGTTCAGTACAAATTCTGATGCTTGGTGTGAAGTGAAGCTTTGCTTGACCTTTGCTTTTGTATCAGCCTTGTTCCTTTCACCTCGGAACCTATTACTGTTTGGGGACTCTTGCCGGGATCAAACAAGGGCTGAGCCAGCATCAGAACTTTGAGGGGAAAAGCCTCCGGAGGTAAGGTAACATCTGGTACAATTTCGAGATTCTATTCTGTTCTTGTTTTCAGAGCTCCTGGGGTGGCGCACGGGGGGAGAAACTGGACACGCTATAGCTTCCCAGGGCCGGAGTGGATACAGGGATGCCTCATCCCTCCATCTGTAGTCAGGAGGGGGTTCTAATCCCTTTTGGCGATCGGGGGGACCGAGAAAACCCCCCCCATCTGTGGTCGTGAGGGGGTTGTAAGCCCTCTCGGTGACCAGGGGACGGAGCAAATCCCCATCTGTGGTTGCCAGGGGTTTCGGGGTCCCCCTAGGCTAGGTGGTTGCCAGGGGTTTGAGTCCCCTAACCTAGGCAGTTATGCTTATTTGACAGAAGGGGAGCCTGATCACCTCCCATTAGTCAGGGGCACCCAGAGGAGTGTCCAATGTGTCTGTGAAGAGTGCCAGAGTGTGTGTGTGTGTGTGTGTGTCTGAATTCTGGTGTAACAGTTGATAATTGGTTACTCCTTAGTCTTCACTGGAGATTAAGGTTTATTTCTTTTTTTTTTTTTTTTAAGATTTTATTTTTATTTGACAGAGAGAAACACAGCCAGAGAGGGAAGCAGGAGGAGTGAGAGAGGGAGAAGCAGGCTCCCTGCCGAACAAGGAGCCCGATATGGGACTCGATCCCGGATATCCAGGATCATGCCCTGAGCCGAAGGCAGTCGCTTAACCAACTGAGCCACCCAGGCGCCCCGAGATTAACGTTTCTAAAGAGTGCAAAATTCTTCTGACTGTAACTAAGACTGATGGAAATAAGCAACTCTGTATATGGAAAGGTGTGTGGATGTAAGAAAGATAAAAAATGGGAATGCATTTTTGCTGAAGGTAATTTTGTCCTAATGAGATGGTTGTTTGGAAAGAAATGGCATGGGACAAAAACCGAATGCAAAGGTTTATGGGGGAAAACTTTGGAACAGAATTTTGGATGTGGTTGGCACGGACCAAGATTGAAATGAATGGGTTTTAAAGTATGAGGTTGAAACTCTGTTTTCTCTTTGTTCAAAAAGACAAGGTTTTCTCCCATTGTTGGTCTACTCTTGATAAGAAAATGTAACTCTGTGCCTGCTCCGAGAAACTAGTTTCTGTGATTTGTATTTAATCCTATTTAGGCTTGTGTTTCAAAACTGACTTCTGGTGTTCATACAGTTGGGTCTGACTTTTGATACGCAGATGATTGACTTTTTGAAGTAGGTATTTTAAGGGGAAGATGATAAACTTAGGGAAAATTTGCTTGATGATGGTTCTGAGCAAATACAGCTCTTCTGTTTGAGGTGTGTACTTTAAAGACTGAGACCTCCTCCTCTGCCCACAGTGCAGAAGGTTGCCTGGGTGGCGATGGGCCCAGCGCAGCCGCGCAGCTGGAGGAAACCGGCCAGCGGCCCTACCACAAGCACTAGCCTGGTGGCAAGACTGAGACCTCCTCCTCTGCCCACAGTGCAGAAGGTTGCCTGGGTGGCGATGGGCCCAGCGCAGCCGCGCAGCTGGAGGAAACCGGCCAGCGGCCCTACCACGAGCACTAGCCTGGTGGCGGACGAGGCCCACGAGAGCAGCGCGGACCGCCAAGGCCTCCAGCTCAGCTCCGCCCCGACCGCAAGTGGGGATGCCGATTGGTGAGCTCGGCTCAAACGTAGCGCCGGAGGCTGGGTACCCCCGCTGGGCTCGAACAACGCTGCCGGTAGGGGGCTATGAGCAGCGCTGGCCATGCCCCAGCTGCTGGATCTGGGCACCGTGAACCACAGGGCCATCGTGAAGGAGGGTTGGCTGCACAAGAGAGGGGAGTACATCAAAACCCCGGCGGCCCCGCTACTTCCTGCTCAAGAATCTTGGCATCTTCATTGGCTACAGGGAGTGGCCCCAGGATGTCGGGCAGCGACAGTCCCCTCTCAGTAACTTCTCTGTCAGCTGATGAAGACAGAGCTGCCAAGACCCAACACCTTTCATTATCCGCTGCCTGCAGTGGACCATGGTCATCGAGAGGACCTTCCACGTAGACTTTCCAGGTGAGACAGAGAAAAGGATGCGAGCCATTCAGATGGTTGCCAACAGCCTCAAGCAGCGGAACCCAGGTGAGGACCCCATGGACTGTAAGTGTGGCTCCCCCAGCGACCCTTCTGCTGCGGAGGAGATGGAAGTGGCAGTTAGCAAGGCTCGGGCCCAGGTGACCATGAATGACATTGACTATCTCAAACTTCTGGGCAAGGGCACCTTTGGCAAAGTGATTCTGGTGCAAGAGAGGGCCAGCGGCAGCTACTACGCCACGACGATCCTGAAAAAGGAGGTCATTGTGGCCAAGAACGAGGTTGCCCACACGTTCACCGAGAACTGTGTTCTCCAGAATTCCAGGCATCCATTCCTGATGGCCCTGAAATATTCCTTCCAGACCGACAACCGCCTCTGCTTGTCTTGGAGTCGGATAAGGACAGCGAACGGAGGCCCCACTTCCTGCAGTTCTCCTACTCTCCTACTTGGCCAGCGGCTCAGCCTGCTTCTGACGGCGACTTGTATTCGGTAGGCGGGGACCCCGCCTTAAAGAAAGAGGGTCTTGAAGGGTATTTTTTTTAGATACGGCCTTGGCCTTCAGAATAGAGGCTGGCTCCGGGACAGGGTGACCTGGAGGACAAGGAGGGGGCCCCCTCAAACCAGCATGGGGATGGAGATCCCACGGCCAGCGGAAGGCACTGGGTGCCCAAGGCCTGGGCAAGCGCCCTGAGGGGCATCCAGGACCCTTGGCTAGGCCCTCCGGCTCAGGCGGCCCCTGGGAGTGGCGTGAAGGATGGCCCTTTGGGTTAGGGCCACTAAGACTCCCGAGAGCAGGCCGCGGGGAAGGGGAGACCCGCGGGAGGTACTGCATGCCCAAAGACAGTGCATCAACATCACCAGTGAGGAAGAGGACCGCAAGGAGCAGCCTCTGCCTGGCCTGCAGGAGAAGGAGTTCCAGCTCAGTGTGAACCTCTCCCCGAGCCTTAGGTTAGAATTAAGGTGGAGGGAAAATCAATTGACTTTTTGTGGACAGTATGTTGGTGACTTGTTGACTAGCGGCTGATGACTGTTTGCTGTGCTTCACCGTAAAGCCTTGTAAGCCTGGAGTTTTCTGTGCGGAACACTGTTTACAGACATTTCTTGTGCTGGGTATCGGTTGAGACTCTCATCTCTGTGGGTTTATAGCTTCCGTTGATAGGGAAACACTGTGCTCAGTGTTCGCAGATACTTCCCACCCACTCCTCTGTTGGGAGTCCAGTTACACCTGTGTTTCCTGCAGGACGTTGGCTCTCGACGCTGTCTGTCTGTGGGTGCTTCAGTATGGACGGTTTCAGGTGCTGTTCCCCCCCCCCATACAGCCCGCAGCGAGCCAGGTGTGGGGTCTTCCCTGGAGACCAGGACCTCGCCGACCACGGACTGAACTTTGTTGTTACTTTTACTGTTGCCTAATGATATGGGAGCTTCTGAGTCAGGTGGTACTGCAGAATGGAAAAAGGCTTGACATGCTGTTTTTGGTAAAGAGGGGGGCTCTGCGCAGCCCTAGGAGGGAATGCTGTATTTGGGTATCAGCAGTTGCGGGCCCCCTGGTTTTACTGTTACTGATATTGCCCTGGTGTCATTTGTACAAAAGGGTCAAAGATTTGACCTATTCCCAAAGAAAAGGAGGAAATGTAAGGTCCAGTTTTGGAGTCCAAGCCGCCATCCTGTTTACTTAAAGAGAGCTCCTACGGATAGGATAAATGGCCCCTGGAAAACAAAGGCAAGCCAGGTTGGGGGGATACTACCCCCAATCAGTAACCTCCTTAATCTCCCTTCTGGGGAGGGTCCTGGGGAGGTATTTGGATGCAAACTAAGGGTGGGGAGCAGGATACCAATGCTAGTGCACTGAAATGAGAGGCCATGGAAGTGCAAATTAACCCAGGCAAGACCTGTGAGTGGGTCAGCTCCAGTGCAAACTTGACCCTAGTCAGCCTGTGATTTGGGAGGATGCCTATAAAAGCTGGCCTGAGAAGTCAGGCGGGGTCCTTTCTCCCGGGAGAGAAGAGACCCTGGCCCCCGGGGTCAGTAAAAATTCTGATGTTTGGTGCAAAATAAAGCTTTGCTTGACCTTTGCTTTCGTATCGGCCTTGTTCCTTTGACCAGACCCTATTATCTACTACACTGAGTATCTAAACAATATAGTAGTGAGAAGAAGACAGAAATGGGGGATATATCCACTAAGAGGCAACAGCAGAATATCAGGAAAAAGAGGCTTTGGAATCAGGCCAAGTTCAAATACTAGCTCCACCACCTCGTGGTGGTGGCCCTTGTATACCTTACTTAATCTCCTTTAATTGATTCCTCATTTTTTTTTTTTTTTTTTTTTTTAAGATTTTATTTATTTGACAGAGAGAAACACAGCCAGAGAGGGAACACAAGCAGGGGGAGTGAGAGAGGGAGAAGCAGGCTTCCCGCCGAGCAGGGAGCCCGATGCGGGGCTCGATCCCGGGTCTCCGGGATCATGACCTGAGCCGAAGGCAGTTGCTCAACCAACTGAGCCACCCAGG